>CAXITT010000471.1:122957-142132 GCA_964033795.1 Lymnaea stagnalis | reverse complement strand
ACACATTGATCCCCCGCCGGCGTTGTCCTGGGGGGCCGCAAAATAGGAAAAAAGGTGTAAGGTGCCCCCCCCCCCCCCAACCCCAAATAGCATTGAGAAACACACTGCAACTAAAAGTGAACTTAATAATTAATTATTGAAACTGTCAGACAATATAAACCTACAATTATGTAACTTTATGAATCCTCAAGTTTGAATGAAATCCAACTATTTAAAGTCTACCTGCTGTGTAAACAATGACACCATTTCTCCGGATGTGACTGACTCTTTGCAAAAAATCTTAGGGACACCCATTGGCATGGTCGTCCTCTGGCTCTGAAACCTGAGTGCCTGCTATTTGGTGGTTTGACCGGCATTCTGACCAGGCAGCTAAACCAATGTTTCCCTGTTGGACCATATACATGCTGATAGGTATCTTGCCAACCATTAGCCCAAAGTAGGCTTCGCGAATACTTTTCCAATGCAAATTTCATAAGTCAAACTCTTCGCAAGGAAACAGGAATTCCTGTTGCTTGGTTGATGACTAAATCAATTATTTAATAAATCTTATGTTATAGGTATCTTGTTAACCCTCATTCATCTTTTCTGGTGAATAAACTTTAACTGACCCAAGTTAGACACCGCGTTTGGGTGTCGCTAATTAAAAATAGTCTCCCTTGACCTTGTTTACAAATAAATACAGTCTATAGCCTGTAAAAGTAGAACTATGTAGAAATATCCAGGTTGATCGAGAAGGGGATGTAATGTGTAAGCCTGTTCTAGAAATGTCTCTGAAACAGGCTATATATATGCCTAGAGAGATTTGAGCTATAAATTATAAAGAGATATTTGCTATCACGATACGAGGCGAAGATTTTTATACTGGTATTTATATTTACTCTCTGTGGGTACCTTTTTCAACATTGTACCGGTACAAGTCATCACTGTATTGTAAGTCAATAGCTTAAGTTTGTATTTCTTTTTGATTTTATAATAAACCTAATAAAATTATTAATTGTAATTAGCCCTAGTTTAGGTATAGTTTTCTTTTATTATTGTATTTAATTTATGGTATCATCTTTTGTTGTGTACTGTTTGTCAATGAGCCATATAGACAAAAAGAGATTAAATTCTATATACTTACAGAACTTACAGTGGTATGTAACACAGTAATTCTGAAACGTATTCCTTAGTAGTTATCTTCGTCTTCCAAAAATTCTTGATGTTTCTTCAATATTAAGGTTTTGTTGAGAAAATATTTGATTATTTAAGATGTTTCCTTTGATTTCACTTTTCCCTGTAATTCCTACCAAGTTTCATTTTGTACTTTTCAATTGTTCACTCAAAAAATATTTAATTATTTTTTGTAACATCAATCTTTGCATCAAAGTCTTAAATAACCTGCTCAACTTCTTAGTGTAAAACAAAGCAACAAATCAGATGTGAACAGTCCAGATAGATTTTAATTTAATCATAAGTTTTCTGATGATATTTTCACACCAGTTATACAAAACAGTAACTAGAGTATTCTGTCCTTTCATTTCTTCATCAATTATATAGACAAAAATATTTCTAGCTACATTTTTACATTGTTTCTTGACCCCATGCCAACAGAAGTCCTAATTATTTGCATTGTCTGCTACATCCTCTCAGCAGGCTGCATATATCAAAATATCATTAGATAAATATAGATATACACACCGACATGCAACAGAAATTATAAAATTTTGTTGCATTTGCAAGGCTACTAATACTATGAATATTTGGTGTTTATTTTTAGGATATTGATGTTGCGATTTGTAATTTTTTTCAACATTGGTATAACTTGCGAATGTTCATAAATATTCAAATTTACAGAATTTTAACATGAAACAAGTTATTTGGGAGTAAATGGGTCCCTTAAAACTCTGAAATTCCCATACATATCACACATCACCAAAATCAGATGCACACTAGATGTATTCAATACATTTGACACATAACTAGAAGTAACAACATAAACTTCCACAATATATTCATCTTAAAACCAGTTTCAGCCTTGTTAATCACTGTATTTAGTTTAATTATAAAGTAATATTTTAAGGTCTGGCATTGTAATTTGATTTCCATTTGAGAACAGATGCCATTTTAATTCTGAATTCATGAAGGATAAATAAATAACTTGCAAAAAGGTAATTATAAATTTGAACATTGGAAATTTTGATAAGCTATTTGTTAATCATAATCATTTAAAACATTTATTTTTTAATTACTTGCAAAAAAACAACAACAAAAAACAAACAAAAATACAGCAGTATTTACATAAAATGAATGTTAACAATAAAATAAACATCAGATTTAAAATAAAAACATGTTTACTATTTCAGCTCACAACTTTGGCTTTGTTTCCTGGTCTGTCACATTTCTTATGTATACTGTGTCTGGAACAGGCACTGATTTGTCTATCTCTGTCTCAAACATAAAAGATGAAGCAATAGCAAGTACACTTCCATCGTGGCTGAAGGCTAAAGAAGCAATACTTGTTGGATACCTGGCAGAAAGATCAATGAAATTAAAATTCATATTACAAATAAAATTTATTTTTAAATTTATGACACAATGCTATAAAGTATTAGTTCACCTTAGAAGATGTCTTTAATTTTTTTTACTACTTCAGGTACTAAATTACAATCTATTGTATTCAGTGACAATGATAGTTGTGGGAGGGGTAACACAAAATTTGTTTGCCATGAATTACATTAATTTTTAAATAATTCACCAAATCAATCAATTTGTTTAAGTGTCTCAAGGGTAAGTAAAAGTAACATTGTTTAAAATCTGTGATCAATTTTATCCAAGAAAACTAAATTTGCTATTTTAAAACTTGATCCATATTGGCAGGGTTTACATTAATTTTCTGTATTCATAATGTGTCATTTTTCTTTATAACTTATGGAAAGTTATTAAAATAAAAAAATAAGGACAATAATTTAATAAGTGTTCTTAAACATTCTCCATTTTGAGTGAAATTTACCTGTGGAATTGGCAGAGACGTTTTTTGTTGAAACCATCCCATATGTTGACATAACCATCAGATCCTCCTGTTGCAAATGTGTTATAACCATTATGAAATGCTATGGCATTGACAGGATATATCAGCTCTTGCCCATTTTCTTTGATTCTGTGACATTTAAAGGCATATTTCTTTTTCTGAATCTCTGGATTAGGATCTAAGTATTCAACAGCTACTCGACCTGTAAAACAATCATTTAAATACCTCATTAGCTTGCAAAATTATCAGCAAAAATCTCTTCAATTAAGCATACTTAATACTATTCATGATGAATGACTAGTATCTGATATGCTGGAATTTATTAAATCCACACACTCATTTAGAATACCACAAACAGTTGATTAAAAGTATATCATTAAAGTAAATTTTCTGTTGTATTGCAGTTTTTGGGTGCATAAACCTTATAACTTTACTGAATTCCATTTATAAATCTAATAAAAGTGGTTAAAAAATCATATGGAATGCAGTAATGGTTAATAGCATAGTAAGTTCCCTACTTCTGATGAAAGTGATGAAATTGGTGCAAATGGTCAATGGCCATGACCTTTCAATTTTAATTAGCATTTTCTTTTAAAATTCACGATCTATAGTTAAAAAAAATTCTTGAATGCTGCTAGTTCTGTAAAATACCTTCAATGGAACTGAGAACATAACCCTGTTTATTTGGAAAACTTCTGATACAGCGTGTCTGGTATTTAAGATTTGATTCCCTGCGTTGCTGTACATATCCCATGTTCCTTAGGTCCCAAACAAGCACTCGTCTACCTGCTGTGCCAACAATCAAGCAATCTCCACAAACCGACATTGTGTAGACCTGTATGTCAATTAGTTTTTATTTTTATAACACACTCAGAGAAGCAGATTAAACATAATTATTATCCAAATGCATGGAAAAGTGAATTATAAACTTATTGGTGATCCAATAATTGTAAAATTGAATTCACATTAAACACAAAAAAATCCTTACCATATCATAATATTTCTGCTATGGTTACGCTTATGGTACATTTTATAAAATAATTTCTAAATTTAAATGATGTAATTCTGTAACTTCAGTTCTGACTTTGAAACTGAATAAAATATAGTTCAATAGTTAACTAATACCTTGTCTGGCTGTGAAAAACTTCCCACCATATTTGCCTGACGAGGGTCCCACATTTTCACATTAGAATCCCAGCTGCCTGTGATTATTATGTTGACGTCTGGAGCATATTCAACACACCGTATGGCACCATCATGATTACCAATTATTTGATCTAAAAAATATTAAAGAAAGCAACTTATACACACACAAAAACTATACTCTTTTTTTTAATTTTAAATAATAATAATGACAATGGAACTGCCAAACTAGAAGTTAAAATATATTTTGCTAAAAGTTTCTAAAGATAAAAAAAAATGCTTAATGTATCTGATGAAATTTTTATAATAAATTTAAAAACATTTTTAATTTATCAAATTTTAATACCTGTGCTTGTATTAAAGTCATACATCTTCAAGGTCTTATCAAGACCCCCACTAAAAGAATGGACTGCATCCTGAAAATAAATACTCAATAAACTGAGTGTTCTTAAAATGCAATGTACATGATTTTAAACTCATTTTACAAATTTAGAATGACTCAACTTACTTGCCTAAACTTCAAAAATACTTCTCCAAAGTAAAAATGGATTGGAGTTTGTAGTTATGCCATACTAGGATCAATTCATGTGGTTTATTTTAATCCTGTTTAATTATTTCCACTAATGTTAGTTTATAATATTTGTTCTGTCAAAACTCATGTTATAAGAAAACGAAAAGGCTTCACTAATAATCACAATCGCAGCTAAATGATTTATAATTTAAATACTTACATAAAAACAGCAATCAAGCACTGGTGCAGAATGTGTGTACTTGAAACGCATGCTGTCAGCAACAACATCATATAAACGAACAGTTTCATCCCAAGATGATACAAGGAGGAACTGATTGGAGTTTGGTCCGAATTTGACAGAACTGATGCCATCTAATGGCATATTAGTCAGCTTAAATTCATTTGGGGATTCACCCATTTTGTTGTCTGAAATATACATTTATATTATAGGCTAAAATAGGCCTTTTTAATGTAAATTAATTTTTTCAACACATTTTTATTTATAATTTATCAGTTAGGGCTATATGATATTATTAGTGCTATGTTACATAGCAATAATAATAGGCAGTGTCTACACGTCCGGCGCGCCGGACGGATATCTCCCACACTATTTGTCCGGTGACCAAGTTACATGAGCGCCAGAAGAATACTTTATCGAGATATTCGTCCGGCGACCAAGTCTCATGACCGCCGTAACAAAGTGGCGCAAGATTTTTGTCCTTCAGCCTTAACTATTGTTAATTTTAAAATCTATTTCTCTACCAAGTAATTTACTAAGTATCTTGCAAACAAATAATAGAAAAAAATAATTGGGTATTTTACCAAACAAAGTGGGGGTTAAGCAATGCATTCTAGAAGGAAACAATGCTAAGAGGGAGAGAGAATAACGGTAATAAAAAATACTAATGCTAAAAAAATAACACTGAGGGTGATAAATAGTGAGTTTAAGGCAGGGAGGCCGATAGTTCACAAAGAAATATACCCTACATCTTAATATAGGGCCGATATAGTGGTAGCCTAGCCTACTTGTCTTGCAATATTAAATACTAATTCTGAAATAAAACTTTATTGACATAGGCATAGGTCTATTGAAGTCTACTACTACTACTACTGGTCTTATTTTACTTGGTTCATATTTTAAATTTAAGCTTCAAGGTAGAGCTTTACAAGTACTTGTACTACTAATTAATATATAGGCCGACTAGTTTAAGATTCAAAGTCAAACACTTTATTTAACTCAATTTGAATATATTCACATGTTCAGCATTTATTTATTCGAAGTGTCTACACGTCCGCGCGCCGGACAAATAGTGCGCAAGATATACGTCCGGCGGCATGTCACGCTAGTAGTTTTTATTATTCTGAACGAAGTGCAGTTTGGTAGATCTTGTGTGGTCTAGTGGTAGAGTTATTGCTTAATATTATGATTTGAGGATCAATTCCGGAGAAAGGATAGTTTTTTTTCCCATTTTAATTAAAAATATTTTATACTATATTTTTATTATCATGTTCATCAGCAACAGTAGTTTCATGAGAAGTTTTTAAATTATTTTGTAGCAATTTAAACAATTTAAAATGAAATCTTTTACTTTTATTGGTTGCCTACTCCACACTGGCCCCTAATTTATTTTATGGATTACTGGTACACAAACTCAACTGGTAACAAACAAAACAAAAATGTTTACATACCACTTTCACTTAAGTTTTTTTCTATTATTTGCATTCAAGATACTAAGTACATTACTTGGTAGAGAAATAGATTTTAAAATTAACAATTTAATAACAATAGTTTTGAATCATTCGCAGTCACGTGACAAGGCTGACCGACAAGATATCTCTCGCCACTTTGTTACGGCGGTCATGTGACTTGGTTGCCGGACAAATAGTGCGGGAGATATACGTCCGGCGCACCGGACGTTTAGACACTGCCTTATTTATTATCCAGGGATCAAATGCAATCATAATGCAACTATTTTGCAGGCAACCACTTGTCACATGACCTGCAGGAATAATAACGCCTACAAGTCGTCTGGCGGTCACGTGACATGCCTGCCGGACGTATATCTCCCGCATTATGTGTCCGGCGCGCCGGATGTGTAGACACTTCGATAATAATATTATTGATAATCATATAACCCTATACTATAGTTTCAATTTTTATCCATTCGTGTTCACTAGGGATTCTATACTAAAATTCAGTTTCACTTCTCTTTTTCGTCTACAGGCTTCTTCTTTAAAATTATTAATGTACATGATCATAATCCTTTGGATTGGGCAGAATAGCAAATTAATTATAGAATCATCCCTGAAAATAATAGCACCAATTAATCTTTGGTCCCTAGGCGAGTAATTAGTAGTAAATTGAAGCTTCACAGCTTTCATTGTATTCAACATCGTCTAAGGCTGACTAAGGTTAGATATAAGCTGATAGCCATTCATAAACTACTACAAATTATACTGATAATTACTGATAGAGTGATAGTGTAAGTGTTGCCCTTTCCTAGCCCCTACTAAGACTAAGGCTAAGGCTAAGGCAAGGCCTACTAAGTGAGTGCAAGTCTTGCTACTTCAAACTTGTCACAATGTTGTAGAAGCACTTTAAATTATTTAATTAAGTGTTTATTTATTTTAATTTACCGCTGTTTAATTAATATCAGATAAAAAATATTTCGTTTTTATTTAAGTCAGTTGCCGGATATCGTCTATGTAATTGAAATTTCCAAATATCCATTTACTTACTGAATTTCATTCAAAAAAGATTGTCGGTGCCAGGAGATATTGCCGATTCTAGATGTATTTTTATTACGTTATGAATTTACTTAATGACCTGATTATAATATGAGATTTTAAAAATTAAAAAGTTAAATTAAGTATTTTATGTTTGTTTATTAAAAAAAAAATTTACTATAGTTCGTTTAAAGTTAAAGAATGGTAGAAAATATTAATTTTAATTGCAAATTGGCCTATTAAAATTATTTTACTTCGCCTCATTTGTTAGCGAAGCTTTATAATTTATTGTTTTTTATGAAAATGCAAGGAATGCCTAAGGCAGTCTATGAGGGCCGTGCACATTTTATACAGTATAAAAATATGATTTTTTGACCAACCCGTAACCTTTATTAATTAATAACATTTAGTTATATAACATTTCCATTGACCAATCCTCCCCCTAATTAGCCTAATTTATATAAAATTTATAGCCACCACCTCCACCCCCCCACCCCCNCCCCCCCCCCCCCCCCCCCCCCCGACAAAACCCAAAAATGTGCTAATCTAATTATTGTATGCACCGAAAAAAACGTTTTCAGCAATGCAGGCTGATTCCGTAAATTTGAAAAGCAGAAATTTTGCAAAAATAAGAAATACTAGAAAACAACAAATAAAAAGAATTCTTAAATATTATTGCTCTCTACCACTCAGACCCCAATATTATAACAAAATGATAAACCACTCATATCCCTTCCATATATAAATTGTGCATGGTCCATAAGTATAAAGCTTAAACAAAGGAAAAGTTTATATATATTTTTTTTTGTTTTTGTTGTTGTTGTTGTTGTTTTTAGCAACAACAAACGTTGTTTAAGCAATATTGATAAAACCTTCCTCAAGGTGGTATTGCGTATTGGTGTTTTCCTCCAACGAAGTCGAATAGTTTTAGGATATTTTACCTATTGTGTATATACAGGGTGGGCGAAAAAAAGTGAGAACATCTCGTAAAATATTACGCTACGAAATGTTCTCACTTTTATTGGACCACCCTGTAGAGTTGGGAATTGAATCCTCTTTTAGAAGTTCGGTTCGGGTTCAGTTGTCAGCTGGGTTCGGTTCGCCTTCGGGTCTATTGTTGAGAATCATACCCATGACGTCATTTGCGTGTTTATTATAGTTGCAGTAAATTAATGTTTAGGTTAGGTTGAGGGGTTGATTTAGGGTTCAGGTTAGGCATAGGGATCGATTTAGGGTTCAGTTTAGGCATAGGGATCGATTTAGGGTTCAGGTTAGGCATGGGGATCGATTTAGTTTAGTCACTGTCAACCAAGATGGCGGAAACCCCGGGTAGTTTTCTCAACATTTACCTACATTGGCAACCAGTTCCATCTGCTTGGCTGTGCCATATAACAGCGTCGGGACCTACGACTCTACAGCCGCCATGGCCTGTCCCGCAACATCAGGAGCAATTGCAGCAAGGCACTAAGTCAACAGATGAGCCAGAGTCTCCGGGGCCAGCGTGCAGTGCAGGTCGGATTTCTCTTGTTTTCTAGCTTGTTGAAGTTTGAGTTAATAGGGCAGTGCTCGATTCTCACCAGGGGCTTCTCTACCAGGAAGCGGCACGTTAGCGAATATGCATCTGACCTTCGTGCTGTCTGCCAGCCAGTTTTTGACACCGATATAAGTGACTGGTGATTCTGGTTACGACTGGGCAGCCCCGGTTTTTTTTGCCATGGTGTCTGCTTTCTCATTGCCATTCAAGTTCAATAACAACTATAGCTTGGGTTTTGTCAATCACTGCAGTTCGGCGCGTTCGGTAATTTTAAAATGAATTGAGATTTAAATAAAACAAATATATTTTACATTTATTATAAGAGTAAGAGGAATGTGACAGAGCCTTAGAAGCAAGAGAGTTAATACATGAATTACGGGACGAAAGAGAGTAAAAGTAAATTCTCTCGTGGTTGTAACAAAGAGGGGGAGGAGAAAACATTAAACATGTGAAGGGGAACATGATATTCATGCCATGTGGTGTCAGCGTCCCATAAGTCTGAATCAGTTTGTTCTCTAAGTTCACCCTGGCTGGCGTGTTACTACAATGGTGGTGACTATTAGTCAAGTCTCTGGAGCCCTTGTGGTCGCTTCTATTGAAATGTTTTGAGATAGGGCACTTTATTTTGTGCAACATTTCGAAGGTATTCAGTATATCTGTCCACGAGGCGCCGTCCAGTCTCGCCTAGATACACCATCTAGAAGTGGGTACATACGATGGTGTAGACAATATTGTGGCTGCCCCAAAGGAAACAATCACTTATTCCAGGGGTTCTCAACCTTCCTAATGTCACGACCCCTTAATATAGTTCATGTCGTGGCGACCCCCCAGCCACATAAATTATTTTCGTTGCTACTTCATAACTGTGGAGTATATGTGTTTTCAAATGGTCTTAGGCGTCCCCCGGGAAAGGCTTGTGCGACCCCCAAAGGGGTCGCGACCCACAGGTTGAGAACCGCTGCCTTATACTAATATGAAAACTACCCTTAGGGAAGGAAATGTTTTGAGTCTGGATGACAAAAGGGAACGTTTTTCAACGACTGCGTCCACATGGATTGGTCTTAAAGTTGGAGGGAGCAGTGCGGATACGCACAAGAAGTTCTCGTAGATTCTTATCTCTTCTGAACACAAAGAAAGGTGGGACTGAGAAAATTCTGTGGGTGTCAGGGTTGGTGAGGAGAATGGAACGGTTTACATGGAAAACATGTTTAGCTATGAAATTGAGGATGATATGTGAGAGTAAGTTTGGCCCTTTCGCCATTGTCACTCGGATGAGACCTGAAGGCATTACCAGGATTGATATTTTTAAACCGCTGAAGTGCTGATGAAAGTACTGTCAATCAGTTAATATGCGCTCTTGCAAAAAGAGGAACATAATGGGAAGATCAAACAAACTTGCTATAAATTTACTAACCATAATATTTAGAACTTATCTATTCTTTAATAAATTCTGCGATATAAACTGGTCAAATACATTATAGTTGTTAAAAAGTTACAAAATTAAAATGTTCACTGCTGATTTCTTTATCAAAGAAGATCTGTACTTTTCTACATTTTTATTTTCTTTTGGATTTTTTTTGGGGGGGTGGGGGGGGGGGAAAGAGGCTATCTTTTTTGTTGTTGACATAATTACGCATTCTGAAGTGGTCCTTGAAAGCGTTCGAGTTATTGACAAGGGGAGGGAGGGGATACCAATCATTCACATAGTTAATGGAAGGCCCCAAACTGGAATCCGATTATCATTTAACATCCTTATTTAAACCCACTCAGAGCACACTCCCCCTATATATTCGACTGAATTTGTTTTTCAACTGTTTGATTTGTTCAGCGTTAATATATCAATATGATACTTGACTGTGTCAATTATTGAATTATGATTTTCTCACTCAACGTTTGAAAAGAAAACAATGCATTCTATATCATGTTATACAACCATGGGCGGAAGCTCTAGATTTTGTCTAGGTGATTAATATATTTAATATATATTTATATAAACCCTCAAACCTCCCCCCCCCCCCTCAGAATATTTTTGACCCCCCCCCTCCTTTTTTTTTTTTGCTCAGTTATTATATTAACAACAGAATAACAAAATCTTTAAAAAATATTAAAATAAATAAAACACTAACAGTGATATAGTTTATTTATTATTTTCAGATTTTCAACAACAAAATGCTTACAAGTTTAGAAAATGTAAAACACAACTTTCAAAATATGAAGTAAAATCTGAATAGATAATGAATTTAATAACAAGCATTTTAGTGGAATATAATACCATCAGCAAAAGTTCTGGACACGCTGTAGGCTATAGAGCTGTTTTTAAGCCTAAAAAGTTACTCAAAATGCTACTTTAAATAAATTTCTGAATAAATGAGTAGAATACATAAATAATCATCATCATAAAGGTTACAAGTGACTTTTCCTCTTTAAATAAGACTTGAGTTATTTCTTTCCAAAACTCATCAGTACAAGGATTAGATGCAATATTAAATTCTTGATAAAGGTTCTGTATCGTATTTCTGTGCAATATGATCCTGAGAGAGAGAAAGAAATTCAAGATTTCACAAATCTTATGTAATCAAGCAAATATCTGAAATAAATATGTTAAACTAAAAAAAATGTTTTCTAAAACAAAACTGACAAGAATGTTTCTTAAGTGATTTAACTGGACTTACTGCAAATTCAATTTGTTTTGGATGATATGGAATACCCCCAAGTTTTTCACACAAATCCATGTGCCTCTTTTCAGGGTCACCAGGTACTAAAATTTCTGATTCTCCTTCAGCCTGTAACAAAAATATTTCACATGTAGTTCATTTTGCAGTTGAGAAATACTTAAAAATCTAAATGTCTTGTGTTTAAATTGTCTTTAAAAAAAAAATTATCTTAATAAGAATATTTATCTAAATGCTGAAAATGAATATTGTACAATGTAATCTTAACCCAGTTCCATTTATTTGTGTCTATAAAAGAATCTTATCTTATCTTAAATGATATAAATGTTAAGTTACTAAACTAAAATTGTAGTCCCCCCCCCCCCAACCAAACACACAAACAGACTTTTTAGTGTATGATGCCCATTGCCCAAATGATTCACAAATACATAAACAATCTAAAACATTTATTGGATTCTTTAACATCATTAGAAGCTTTTATGTTTTAAGGGTTTCATTTGAATAAAGTTGTAAACTATTGACATGCTAGAGTTTATCAAGTTTATCACGTCAAAACGGCTGTGACAAATTGGCCCCAACATATCGGCCTGTGACAGCTCAGTCTTGTGACAAGGGTTTCCAACAAAAGGGCCATAGTCAAAAGGGCTTCAACAAATGTATTAGCCAGGGTCTCAAACCACTGAGGGGAGGGGGTTTGGGCAAGTGTACAATTTATGTGATGTGTACATAAGTTATTTCCTAAAAGGTTTCTTGCTAAAATCTGTTAAGTTATGAGTAGTATCTAAAGTAGCCTACGCCATGCTCCTGGGGGAAGTGAGTCTAAGAACATGTGTTAGTTTGTGACAGGTGGAGAGGGCGATTGATCATGTGTGAGTGTGACATTAGTCATGTTTTTTTCCATGCATTAAAAAACCTCAAAATTATGTTGTTAATATGAAATTTTTGTTGAGAAAAGCCTTCTTTCACTTATTTATTTAAAAAAAAAAAGTGGATCATCTTCCAATTGAATAAAGCTTATTTTGAGTTAAGTGTTTTAATACTTTATTAATTGTCATGATAAATCTACCGCAATTATAGCAACAACCTTGGTAGATATTTGATTAATTCAAACCAACTATTTTATTATATTTTACTATTACAGATGACGAATAGAACCATTTATGCAGCATTCATATCTTTAAATAGAATTTAACTAAAGATATAACACAGCTGTGTTTAGAAATTTTTTTGTAAATAGGAAACTTACAGGCTCCTGGTCTCGACACTGGTGAATCAATGATGATAACCTGTCTTCAAAACCTGGTGCAAAAGCTTTTGGATCAATTGCAGCAAAACACTGACCCTAGAAATAATATTCAATGCAGGCGAAAGTCTTAGCTAAAATTTTTACAATTACAGATGTATGGTTGACAAACCTGATTTACGAAACACTTTGCTAATTAGCCTAACAATGCCGTAAACTTTACAGAACCTTCAAGTTATATTGCCTAAAGTTTTTAACAAATGCAATGAATTAAATATATTTGTTATTTCCTAAATGTCAAGAAAGGCACTATTTTATGAATTCCATGTTAAATTAAAAATGTACATTACTCACCAGATCAGCAAAAGAACTGTGTTCAGTCCAATCCCTAACATTGCTACCAAAGTTTGAGCCACTCAGAATGCCACAAAATAACTCCACCATAAAGCCAAGTCCATAACCTTTGTAACCACCTATTGAAATATGCAGAATAAAATGATGTTGATAACTTTACAGCTTTCCCCTAAAAAATAACCACAATTAATGGACCGAGATTAATGCAAAATAAAATGCTTAAATGGTACCGGTACTGTAATATAATGTTCACCTATTGCTTTTATTTTATTTAGAGTCAAACCTTCCAAATACAATTCAATCAGACATCACAAGAAGTAAGAGACATCATTTGTACATGCATAGGGACCGGTGTTTGAAAATATAGACCATGGGTTGTCCCTTAAGCCATTAAATGACTTTAAACTCCAAAGTCCTTTCTGATGATGGATTCATCAATCCAATTCTTAGTGCATATAATTTTTCTACTCTTAGATACCACCAATTTGTGTTTTAAATCTTCAAACTATTGCAAGCTTCTGTTTTTTTTGGCCAACTTTTTACTAAAAACATCTTTTTCAAGTGAACATCATGAACAAGAAAAGCAGAAACTTACTAAGTCTATCAGTATCTCATGTAGCCCTGATTTTTAAATTCATTACTTTAGATATGAACTATGCCTTACTGAAGTTGTTTTTATTGATGCAAATAATGTCTTTTTTAATTAACTAATTGAAGTGATAATGACATTTATTGATTATACGTAATTAAACTTAGGTAATGACACAAACCTAAAACTTTAAAGAATAATATCCTCTAAGCTACAGTAGTTGTAATGTACAAAAGAAATGTTTTTTTAGTTTAGCCTGCCCCCAAACTTCTAAACTAAGTGATTGGCCCTTAGACTGAGCAAGTTGCAAATGTCTACATTAAATAGTTTATTATGATATGAATCCAAAGCTATACCTTTTGACAAGTTACTATCTGAAATTTAGACTAAAATAGTTTGAAAGTCTTATAACCAAAGATATCTGCTTACTGGTTTCTTCAAAACCTCCTAATGGAGTTAGTCCACCATGATAGAGAACTTCTTGTGTGTCAGTGCAAGACTATTATGAAATTAAGTACATTTAGCGGCCATCCATAAATGATGTCATGCATGTGGGGGGGGTCACAAATTTGTTACAATACATTATGAGGGTGTCTTAATTTTGTGATAAAGAAAAGATAAAGATGCATGTTTAAGAAATTGGCCAAAACAGCATGACATCATTTAGGGATGGCCCCTTAGTTTTAAAAAAATGACTGAATAATAATATTAACAATCAATTTAATTATTAAAAAAGTAATATCTTAATTAAAACATGTATTCAAAACAAAATGCAGGATGCTTGTATTAGGGTGCCACTACCCATAACTCAATCCCCTAAAAATACCTAGCATAATTTTTAAATATTTCTTTGGTTTCAATTCATTTACTGATTTGTAATCTTAATATGATGAATTGAATTTTTACTAATGATATGGGGTTTGGTTAGAAAATTTTCAGTGGATAAAAACCCAGTATTATTTAGTTTACAATTTTACATTTCTATATTTCTTGTTTGAAGAAAAAACAAAACATAACTCACCCATTTAAAAAAAAAATGTACAAATTATCTGGATAAACAGTGAATAATTGTCCTCCTAAATAAAAAGGGTTCCAATAAATACAATTATTTAAAATTACTTTTCCATTTCTATCTACGGCCCATCCTTCAGGCAAGCTTTGACTTAATCGATGTTTTATCTCAACCTGTGTAAGAAACAAAAATGTGTCATTAGGGCTATTTGCTTTTTTAGATGGTCATTTAAAAAAGAAAATTCTTTTTTTTTTTTTTAAAGCTTGAATCACATCTAACAAAATATAGTTTACTGCATCAGGTTTAAATGTATTCATTTACAAACAACTTTCAAATCTCATAAAAATCAATGTAAGAAGTAATAACCTTGCCCTGTGCAACAGTTGTTGTAGCCATATCAAGAACAAATTCCTCATTGTTGTTCCCTTTAGCAGCCACTGATATTGGGTTTGTACCAAGGGTTCTCTGTAGGGAAATTTCTTAAGGAGATAATCAAATGCATTTCCAGAAAAATATCTATTAAAAAACGTCATTAAAATATTTCATTAAAAAAATGTAAATTATAAATTTAAAAACTTATAAATAAAAAGTTAATATTCATGAAAATCTGAACAGCATATTAATATTATTGGTCTAATTTTTTTTAAACAAAGACTTTGTAAAACTATTAATATGCCCTATGTGCAAATTTTTTAAGCAAATATAAAAACAAAGCATACCCATAAATAAATAACTAATGATTAAGATTAAGCAGTTCATAAATATTAACACATATTAACAAATATTTTAATGAAATACCATTTTAGATCTTGTGTGGATCATATTAGGTGATGTATTGCAAAATGCCATTCCCTGAGAAATAAAATTTGAAATGATCTTTAAGGAAATTGTCAACCAAGTAGGCTGATATATTATTTTGTTTTGCATAACTAGTATTCAATAAAAATCTATTTATAGATAAGTTAATGACACATAAGTCAGGATAGATTAAATATAAAAATTGTCACACTTTTATTTATTAGTCCAGAAAAAGTCATAGCAGATGGAAAATAAATAAAAAGTATTTAATAATCTGCAATATTAAGTTTTATATTTGAGTTTTCAAATTACAATATTGAAAATTCTTACTATAAGTCCTTGCTCCATTGCTCTGAGACTGTACCATCCAGCTATTCCAAAATGATTTGACTCTTAAATGAAAAATAAGTGGATGATATTTGTCCCTTCAATTACATTAAGTTTTGATAACTACAAGTACAGCTTAAATTTAAATGTTAATCCTCAGTCCCATTAAAAGAATACATTTTGGAATTTGTCATAAATTTATTCTGGACAGATAAAATATTGCTTGACTGAAAATTTTTTTTTTTCCAAGTTATTTTTTAAAATTATTATTCTTAACAAAAATGAGGCCCAGGTTAAAATCTGTGATCTCATTTCAAGCATTAAAAAATTGGTTCATTTTTCTTGAACCCGTAACAAGAAATTAATACTGATTAGTTACTTTTAGCACAAACCCAGCCAATTCCAACTTTCTTAGCTTTTTCAATAGCAATATCCATACAATACTTGCCGACCACTGGCCCTGCAAAAAAAAAAAATAATAAAAAAGTTACTTGTGTTACGTTACAGGAACATTTATTAGAACAACTGCCTTATAGTTTAAGTCCTAAGAAAGATTATGATCTACCATCAGTGGTTTTCAACCTTTTCTAATGGGGGCACCATTAACAACTTAATTTATTTACATTGCGCCCCCTCCCTTCTTTTCCCATTCAGCTTATTTTTAAATTAAAACTACAACAAATAATAAGTTTTCATATATCTGATGAGTGCCATATGTCAAATTTAAGAATTATTTCTTGACCCCCTTAGGGGATTATTGAGATACCTTAGGCTGCTTCTTGTTTGAAAACCACTGTTTTACATAGTTACCTGATATAATTAATGGGAATATTATTTAAGGGTTTTATTGTAAGAAAAAAGTTATTTTTCTTCCAAGACATTTATTTCCAATTACATTGCAGTAAAATAATCTTTCATATAATTGTTGATTACTGGTATAACCAGTATACCTACTCACCAAGGCAGTTATTGCCATCAACAAGTGCAGTTGCTGGTGTCTGTTGTATAATTTCAGGTTCTTTGTCTAATGATGTATGGCCATTTTTCAGGTCAATGAGGTAAAGTTCTGAAATTCATAGAGAAATCATAAAACAAACAGTTTGTTAGTTTGTTATGCACTATTTTGCTCTAAAGGAATTAAACTTTTGGAAACTCATCACCATTTCATGTGGTTATTATTTATCTCATTTGTCATTTCATGGATGACAGTCTAAGAATTCATGTGCCATTAAGGAAAAATAGTTTTTAAAAATAAATTCAAAATAAATTTTGGAATTTAGGGGTCCACAGGCTTGAATAAACTTCCCAAGAGGTCAGAGGCTAATAAAAATTCATATACCCCATTATGAATTTAACTTTACTTACCTATCCTATTAATTCCATGACTATAGTGGCCACGATGATCAGCAGAGACTATTAGTTCTGCCATTACTTCTGCATGTTCAGGTCGAGCACCAACATTTTCTAAGCATCTGACAGCAAATCCTCGAAGGCTTTCTAATGGAACAATAATCTGTTCTAGTTCATCTTTTTCTTTTTCTGTGTTACTTGCCATTTACACTTTTTGGTGAATGGGAAACTATCTAAACTGGCAGTCAACTTAACTTAGCCCTGTTAGAAGTGCATAAATTGTAAATTGATAATCTATATGGTAAACTTAGTAAACTAGTTGCAAGACCATTGATGATTAATAGAAACATTAATTTATTATAACATTTCCTCCCTCATCCTTCCCAGCTATCCTCGTCCATATTCCTCTACATCTCCACAGCTCCAAGTCTCCCTTAAACCTCCTCTTAACTCCCACCATTCCTGCTTAATCCTTCCATTGTCACTTCACTTCATCAAAGCTTATGTTATGCCTTACCCCACAAAAAAAAATTAAAAATAATTTATTATGTATTTATTTTTATGTCCACTGATAGATTAATGACATCCTTTTAACAATAGATAGGGAGAGGTAAAACTAATTCTTTGCACTTGATGTGTGCACAAAATTGCATTTTATAAGTTCAAAGAGATTATTTTAATTTTACTGTGATCAGTGCATGAAATTTTTGTTTTTCTGGAGAGTATTTTTCTTATTATTATCTACATTACTTGTATGTGATTTTCAAGGGCATTCTATGATTCTTTAAATTTAAAGTTAAACTGAATTCAAAGTTACGTACAGTCTTAAATCCGTTTTTTTTTTTTTTTTTAAAAAAATATAATTTACATTCACTCACTATTTTTTTTTCATTTTCCTTCTTTTTACTTTTTTGTATGTGATTTTCAAGGGCATTCTATGATTCTTTAAATTTAAAGTTAAACTGAATTCAAAGTTACGTACAGTCTTAAATCCGTTTTTTTTTTTTTTTTTAAAATAATCTAATTTGCATTCACTCACTATTTATTTTGCATTTTCCTGCCTTTTACTTTTCTCATTTGTTGTAATTTAAATTTTAATACGTGAATTTTGAAAATTACTGAAGAGAGAATATATATATAAGTTTGCGCTAGCTAGTAGAGTCTAAAAAAAATACCAAGCAAGTTTAAATTTTTAAGTTTAAGTCAATTTGAATTTGTTGTTTTGTGCTCATGGTACACGTCGTAGCTAAACACAAAAAAAAACAAAACAAAAAACAACAACAGAGACTCATTATTAAGTAGAGAATTTTAATTTAGTATATAGCCTGGGTAAACAGTCAACAACTAGTATACTAGTAATTACTTGTAGTAAGGAATTAAATTTATGATAATTACCGGTAAATTAACAAAAGATGTCCGATCTCGAAATACCCTGGCACCCTATAGCCTATACTATAGTTAAGCATTGTTGCCTTGTAAATTGTAAGTGCAGTTTCAGTTCAGGTGCGTATATTATTTCTTAGCGCATTTCGTATTTTAATTTTTTTTTATCATTTAAACTTACGTGTATTCTTTAATAATTAAATCCAGGCAGTTATAGTTAACTAATTCTAGATTATAAATCGCATCTTTTCTTTTTATTTTACTTCTAAAGAGTCTTTAAACATCCCCCAACCAAAGTGACAGGGCCCCCATTTGTTTGTATTTTTCTTTTTACGCTATGCCAGATTTTTAGCCACTTATAAGTTAGTTATGTTAAACGAAATTTTCAAACTAAGCATGTTCACAAAAAAGAATGAAATACTAGATTCTTCATTACGCACAAGCGCCCCCCCCCCAACTTTCTTTTTTCCCCTCTCAAGAGCTCGGAATATAGGGGTTGTCCTTTGAAGTCGAGTCGGGGGG
>CAXITT010000471.1:73386-122807 GCA_964033795.1 Lymnaea stagnalis | reverse complement strand
GGTATTGCTGGTTGTAGGATCATTTTGTTTAAAATTGCAGGACGACCAAGAAACAATAACTAAAATTGTTGATGCAACAGGCATTTTTAATGGTGCAGCATTTGGTTTATACGCGCACCTTGTGTGGCAACAAATAACGTTAATACAACTGGAATTTCTCCTAAGGCGCTCGTAACAATTGCAATGTGGCTTGCAAGCTGGGTTCGTATGTCAAGTGTGTGAGCTCCCCATAATTACCGGGATCTGCATATCACCCGAAACAGGATCTCACCGTAACCGGTATCCCGCCAGGATCGGAAACCCACTGGATCGGGATCCCACCGGGATCAGGATCTCACCGAAACGGGATCCCACTGGATTGGGATCTCATTTAGTTTGGGATACCACCGAAAACGGATCTCACCGGGATCGGTATCTTACCGGGATCGGGATCCCACCATGACCAGGATTCTATCGGAATCACATCGGGTTCGGGATCCCATCATGATCCTTCCGGGTGCCATCGGAAAACAGGAAAAACGAAAGGTTTACATAAGTTATTTTAATTGTTTTTAATAGGAGACAAATTAATTATTATTATTTTTACTGTAGTGTTGTTGTTTTGTTGTTGACATTTCCTTTAATAGCAATGTGAACTAAAAGGACGTAGCAGATGTTTTTGTCTGAATGCAGCCCCGGGCGACTCCGGTTATCGTTGATAGTAAAGTTATAAAATAAATAAATCTTTTATTTTAACAAGATTCATCCAATTGGGCAACTTTTATAAAGTATCTTTAAAGACAAAAGAGTTATCCTTGATTTACCACAATGGCTCCGTAAAACACGAAAGATTCATACAAATGTACTTTTTTTATCTCGTAAAATTTGTTAAATTGTTGTATTCCAATAAAAAGATGGTATATAACTTTTAAAATACTTTTTATAAAGAATTAACATAATTTTACACGGGAAAATAAGAAATTCAAACAGAAATAATATACGCACCTGAACTGCACTTTTACCCTAAACTTACTGACTTACTAAAGACTATACTATATGAAAATATTGCTGAACTGAAAGGCAATTCGAAAATTTATTATGAATAAAATCGCCCGAGTTATTTTATTTATGTAGTGCCGGTTTGACCCTTGTATTGTAATGCAATACTTTTATTTATAATGATACTAATACCCTTGCCCTTGCCGCCCTAAGACTAAATTAATTTCTTTTTTTTTTTTGTTTTGTATGTTTTATTATCATTTCGGCTTAGGACTTTGGACTTAACCATTTTTGTTGTTGTTAGCTTTCAATTTCAACGATTTTACATTTAACATTTCTTTTATTCATATTCTTTCTATTTTAAAGTTATAGAAGGAAATGTAATTCAAAAAATTATTATGTATTTTAATTGGTAATTGTAAATAAGTATAAGTTAAGTATAAGCTTTCAAATCCTTTAGCCAGCGTTCCCCGTTCCCCGAACGCTGCCTAGAGCAGTGGTTCTCAACCTTCATGCAGAGTCAGAGACCCTATAATAAAATTCCTTATGTTGTGGCAACCCCCAAACACATTTTTTCCCCGTTGAATATTATTTCAGAGCCGTCGTCGCTTTACTTGGAGGCCCCCCTGCTACTTTTCGATTGCAACTTTGATTGGTGAATTAAATATTAAAAAAAACAACAACAACACCTTGAGTTTTACACAGTTCAGACTTTAAAATAGACTGGGAGCGACGTAGTCGAACAACGCGTTACACTTTGGAGAGGGTGGGGATAAGGGGGTAGTTTTAGTAGATAAATCAACTTATTGATATTGTGCTATTTACAATGCATTATTTAATCACACTTACTTTTTATAGAAATTAAATTCAGTTGTTTTCCATCCCCCAGAGGCAAATGTTATGTTTGTTTCCTGAGGCTTAATAACAAGGCCTATGTCTCACTTTCTTTTCTTCCTTTGGCCTGATTTACTATTAAGACTATTAGGGCCTAGCCTAGGTAGCCTTCCAGTGGCGTGGCGCATAGCATAACTATAGAATGGGACCAAAAAAAAAAAAGAATACCAATTAGATGTTATTTACAATTTACTGATAAATATGTTTGGTGTTACGTTGATATCAACAATAAAAGGAATATAAAGGTTAATGGTTGAAATTCCCAATGAAAAAAATGCATTAAATTAAAAACATTTATTTAGCCACGTTACAATGATGTATTTTTTCGTCAGTGTAAGCTATTAATAGATTTTTTAAAAAATCATTTTTCTTCAGTGTATAAATGTAGGCTAACTACCTGCCTTTGTTTTACGGTAGGCCTACACGGTTAAAATTTAGATAGAAATAAATACATTCTCGATTGAAACGATTGCCGCAGACCTGAAAACACAAGTGGAATGCCACTGTGGCCCACATCACCGTGTCCAATTAGGCGCTGCCATAATATTATGTCCACCAAGCCTGTTAAATTAAAATAAACGCAAAACAACTGATAAGCCACGCCACGAGACCATGTGGTGAACAGGTCAGAAAGTTTATAAATTAGTTTATTAATTTTGAGGCCATGGAAGGGGATATAAGTAGAAGCAAAAGAAATATTTTTTGACTGATGATTATGAATGGGCCTACTTTGATTTTTTAAAAATTCCGTCTAACTATGTTATATTATATACAGCCTACCGTGACATTATAGAGTTATTTATAACTTTAAGGCTATCAATGACAACTCTTAAGAACAAGTATTATGAATGGCAACTACTACGTCATTTACACAGACGAGCTCACAAAATAGGCTCATGTCCTATAGTCGCGAATGTTTTAAATTTTAAAAAATGGGTGGTAGTGTTCACATTCACAGGCCGGGGTCTTTAATGTAGGCCTACACATGTAATCCCACACACACTTATTAACGTCAACGTTATATTTTTAAGAGCTCATCATTTTAACTGCTTTAATAGGCCCCAGTAGCAGTTTGGCGTGGACTCTCAAACTAAAATGTTGAAAAACATTTAATGTGAGCACACGAATTTGAAAATCCTATATAAATCGTTCGCTTTTGTTTGTGTGTTTCTTTCTTTCAGTTTGGTTATGTGGGAAAATCTTCGGACGACTAATTGACCACTTCCCGTCAATCCATCAAGCTAAAACTTGGCACATAGACTTGTTGCCGACGACAACACAGTCCATCAAATTTTCAAAATTAAATGTAGACGTTAAGTCTGCAGACAGTCGTAGACGATTTATCCCATGCCATAACTCCTTTTCTTCGACCTGGGGACCGTCCATAAAGTAGGCTACATCTAGCTATTTTCGGAAATATTTTATCCCCCCCCCCAACCCTTTCACAATCTGTCACAAATCTCAATCTCCCCCCCCCCCCCCTTTAAGCATGTTACATTTGCAATTTTATTATTATTATTTAAAAAAAAAATTAACAGTTAATTAAAATTAAATCCAAAACACACTTCACTATTTAACTGCACGTGAAGTCTTCTGTCAGAATACATACAACACAAGATAAAGTTCAACATCATTGTCAAATCAGGTTTTATTTGTATGATAAAAAATATATATAATTATGTGTAATAAATAAATATATTTCAATTCAGCCCCCCCCCCCCTCAAAAAAATAGAAAAGGGGTTGGGGTGGGGAATCTAAGTAAAAGGTTGTTAAATTGCGAATTGACAAAAAGACTAATAGTTTTTTATAGTTTGTTTTTAAATAGCTAATTATTTTAAATGGCCTATTATTATTATGCTGTTTCCTTCAACTATTCAAAAAAATATTTTGTCTCCCAAGTTATTTATTAGACTATGGCCAGGCCGGTGAGACTAAAAGAAATTATTAAAAGTATTTTCGTGAATAAGTGATGTAGGCAATAATGAACATGTTTTTTTTTAATTTATTTTAAAATTGAATTGAATAGACTCGTTTCTTCACTGACTTTTAGTTTTATTTAGTCTTCACTTAGTTTCACTAACTGAGACTACTTCTGGCTTCTAATACTAGTGTTAGTAGTCAGTGACAGTGAACGCAGTGTCTACTAACTACTACTGTCTCCTACGTAACTTATTATGTCTAGAGTCACTCACTAAGACAATAGACTGAAAGACAGCGCCCTTATTGGCCTTATCATTATCGGTCAGAGTAGACAGGCTTTTAATTTTAATGTTTAGGCCTTAGGCGCCTTGCCTTTTATCCCCAGGCCACTTTTTAGTTTAGTTTGATTGATAATTCTGGAGTTTTGGGCTATTCGTAAAGTCCAAGGACTTCGACTTCACTTCATTCTTTATTATTCATTAATAATATTAAATTTGAATCTTTATTTGCGTCTAAAAATATACTATATCGTCCAATTAAAAAAAAAGTGTTACAAATTTGTGAGGGTAAAATACGTAAAAATCAAGCAAAATGTCATTTGTGAATGGCTCTTGAGTCCGATTCTACCTCTGTCCATCACTCCTAAGGCAAGGCTTAATTCAATACTAGTAGTAGTAGGCCTAGAACTAGTAAAAGACCTATTTTAAAGGACATTTTAAAATATAAATAGGCTTATAATAAGGGTTGTCCATAAAAGTATGTCATGCTATGTTTTGTTAATTTTTACCCTCTCCCTTTCCCCTGTAACAAATCTCAGCTCCCCCCCCCCTCCAAAGTGTCACAGGTGGAAACTTAAAAGTTGTTAATATTAAAAACTTATTAAAATTTAATCTCAAACAAACTATTTAAGTATTAAAATGTATAAGAGGGACATCTTCTGTCAGAATAAATCCATCACATCCATCACCAGAAAGTTCAACATCACATTCAATTTCAGGTTTTATATGTATGATATAAAATTTAAATTTGTGACATCACACTAGAACTTAAACCCCCCCCCCCCCCTTTTGTGGGACCCCCCCCCCCCCCCCCCCAAGCATGATAAACTTTATGGACAGCCTCAAAGTCGTAGGGCTACCAAAATAACTATTTCTATTTCAATACTAGAATTTCAAAATCTTTAAATTGTTAAATTTTATGCAGTATTTGGGCTATTGATTTAGATTTTGTTTTTCATTAGTATAACCAGATAATCTGAAGGGTAAGATTTTATGAATTCACACAGTGGGTGGGTGGGGTTTAAGACTTAAGCATAGTAGCAGAAGGGTTCTCAACCTTTTTGCAGTCAAGCAACAACACCCCCCCCCCCCCTTGATAAATTGTCTTGTACCAGTGCTGGTACAAAAAAATTAAGAAATTTGAAAATACTTCATTTGTGGTAGTTTTCATTTTTTGCTAGAAACAAAATATTCATCAGTACAAATAATGGTAAAAAAAAGTTGAATTCACACAGTGGGTGGGTGGGGTTTAAGACTTAAGCATAGTAGAAGAAGGGTTCTCAACCTTTTTTCAGTCAAGCAACAACACCCCCCCCCCCCCTTGATAAATTGTCTTGTACCAGTGCTGGTACAAAAAAATTAAGAAATTTGAAAATACTTCATTTGTGGTAGTTTTCATTCTTTGCTAGAAACAAAATATTCATCAGTACAAATAATGTGCAAAAAAAGTTAGCAACAAGTGGCAATTACAGCAAATAACAATCTCTTGGTTTCTCTCTCACCTCTTGGCACTGCCTCTCACTTAAAGTGGGTGTGGGCATCCTTGGCTAAGAACCCTTGCTTTAGATGAAGTGCCATGACCAGTTGCAATGGAGACTCCATATATGGCAAAAATATCCTCAAATGATGTCATAATGTGATTGACCTTTTACTGTAATTCTTAAAGTAAGGTTAAAGATTAATATTCATTTTAAGAATCAGTTTCTTTTTATTGTTACAATGAGTAACCATTTTTTCTGCAGACTAATTTCTCAAGATGGATACTGAGAAAATTGAACGTTTACGAGAACGAATGCTCCAATGTGCAGTGTGCATGGATGAATACAAAGATCCTCGGATACTTCCATGCCATCATACTTTATGCTTTGAATGCATCTCAAATGTCCTTCAGTCATCCTCCACCACAGGCAGACTGTTTAAGTGTCCTCAATGTCGATCAGATGTTTTTGTCCCACAGGGAGGAATAACAAATTTACCAATTAATTTTTATATCACAAGTTTACAAGATGAGCTTGGAACAAAAGGTACATTTGGGATGGCGTCATTAGTCATTTATTATTAACTTTTTAAAAATCTGATAATTCTGTTAAAAAATTAAAATAAGAGCACGAAACAATATTCTTTTATAGACATGAAAATCAAATATTTGTAATGTTTAGTTGAGAAAGGGACGCTGATTTTAAAACTCTTTGCCTTACTTTCAGGATACACAAGCTTGTGTGAAATATGTGAGCGTGACTGGCTCACATCGCAGTTTCGCTGTATAGACTGTGACATTGACATATGTCACTTCTGTATCCACGCCCATAGATTAGAGTTTCACGCAGATCCACCCAAGGTTTTGAGAATAGAAACTGCCAACATTAACATCAATCAAGTTTCAAACAGTGCATGTAGTGACCATGCTGAAGAAATTTTGCAGATGTATTGTTGTACTTGCAATAAGGCAATCTGTATCAGTTGTTCTTTCACCAGCCATAAGAAGCACAGTATTATTCCTCTTAGTAAAAAAATGAGGGAGTCTAAATCTTTTTTGCAGTCAGAGGTTGATTCTCTAACATCAGAAAAAAGGAATGCACTGAAAGCAGCTGAAGTCTTAGAAAAAATGAAATCGGAAGTTATTACAGCTTCGAAGCACTCCATGCTTGCTCTTGATGTGGTAGCGAGAAAATCATATGATTTAGTAATGCAAAAGAAGTTTGAGATTGCAAGGGAGTTAAAGTGCTCAGAAGAAAAACAGCTGGAAAAGTTTGAAACTGCTTTACAAAATCTTAAAATGTACATTCAACGTCTCGAGCGGGGTCTTGCATTTCTTCTGGACCTTCAGGATAATGATGTTTGTTTGGAAGTACTTGATACATATAAGGAATTTTCCTACAAGTTGGATGCAACACGTAAGATCTTTACAAGTAACCATATCAGAGTTGATCATAGTCGTTTCACTGGTGGGCAGTTTTCTCATATTTTTGATGTCAGCTTAGGCATTTGTAGGAAGATTTGTCACTTTGGTAATCTTGGGAATGTCTCAAAAGAGAGATTTTGCTTGTCTGTTATTCCCAAGACACTTGGTATACAGAAACGTTACAGAGGTGTAGAGCATGTTGTAAAAAGCAGTTCATTTAAATGTTTTTTGAGGTTTTTATTTTGTTTTGCTGTATGTCAATTTGTCTTCTTCCTCGGTGATGTTAGTGGACTATTTGGCTTTTTTGCCAGTGGTCTCTTTGTTATATACACACAACTTATGGACTTGTTGATGAAATTTTAGTTGTAGTTGATACTAACTTTACCAGACATTAGACAACTATGATATTTACGGTGACAGATAAAAAATGTATGCGTCATGTTTACATGGTAAATTTTAACAGTTGAAAATTATAACAATTGCTTAATTGATGAAATATGGTCACAATAAAATTACTTGTTAAATTAAAACAACAAAATAATTAGGCAATAATATTTTATCGTTATGGAGTGTAAATTGCTAACAGCTAAGTATAAGTTATCTTTAATTTGTTGAAACTTAAACTATAGTAAAAAGGATATTTAAGAGACACATTTTTAAACTCAAACAATTGGATTTGATTAAAGAAAACATTTTTTCATGCTTATTATGATATAATAATCTATTTTTATGATGTTCTATATACGATTTTGTTTCTGCAGGTTCAGGAACATAAGAATAGTTGAGAATTTTTTTTTTTTTGCAGAAAAAGTATAATTCTTCAAACTATTTAGTATTGTAATTGGTTATGCAACATAAGAAAGTTCATAATCTGTTTTCTTTACAGCATATAAAATACTGTCATATGTATTTTTATGTGTTCCTGTGCAACAGCTTTTTCCTTATTTAAAAAGTTAATTTTATGAATTTTATAAGAGGGTTAATGTTGTACTGTATGTTTAGCCCTCAGTGAGGGTTTTACTTTTAATAAAATACTTGAAGCTTCTATTGGTCCCATCAAAATTAAAATGATTCTTTGTTTTTCATCAACAATGTATATTGTGGGCTTTCAGTGTGCTAATGTGGATATTTGGCTTACATTTGGTTCAAATAATTCTTTGTTTCTGCTTCCTATATATTTTATGCTAGGCATCTCTACATTTCTTTGCAACATAATCTGGGTACCAGAAGTACTATCTGCCCAGATGTAGTTTCTTTTGTCAATTTGTAGTTCAGAGCATAGTCGAAATTGGCACAAGAACTATCCTTATAACTTATAATATTGATTCCTATTTTAGGTGCCATTTGAGAAAATAGTTTGTTTTCTTCTATTTTTGTTTTCTTAAGTACCTTAGTCACAGTGTAGTTGAGTGCGTGACATTTTGATGGCTTTAATTTTATTTATTGCATGTGATATTGAATTATATTTGATTTGATGCTGCTATTGTCAAAATAAAAAACCCCATTCATTTGAAGGCTTCTGAAATTTCATAACATTTGTGCAACTTATATATCTCTGTGTCTGCTGAGGTGTATCAAAAATTATTTTGGAAATAAAGATTTATAAAAAAAAGTTATTTCATTACTGTACTAGAAATAATTTATTCCCTTTTAATTGTATATTGTGCAAAATGGATGATATTAACAATGTGTAAGAGATTAACAATGTGTAAGAGTAAGAGACTAACATAGAATGGACAAGTTTATTTTAACACATTTTTAAAATTGGGATTGAAAGAAAGCTGGACAGAAAATCAAACTGGCTGGAGCAGCGGGACAGAACTGCTAAACCAGGACAATCCTGGTCAAACTAAGACTTATGGTTAGCCGAGTTATCTATTTAGTAGAGATTGATAGGGGTGTTCAATGATTATAGGAAGAAACTCCATTTTAATATGTCATTCAAAATGTAACTAAATTGTATTGCCAGCATGATTGTATAATTTTTATGACCGGTATGTCAAGAAAGTTGAATGTTATTCCTGAATACTGCGGAAAGCTGCTTGTGGATTTTAACAGAAAAATTAACATTTTTTAACTGTGCATGTTTTAAGAATTAAAAAAAACAACTGCTTTATTTTAAGTATGGTATTTAAAATTCTTTGTCCAGTGTTAACTATTCAATTCCCACATGGGCACACATCTGTTGTGGCATGTGTGGAGATGGAAAATACCACCTGATCCTTCCAAGCAAGCTGATGGTAGTTGTCATCATTGAGTTCTGGGTGGTCTTTATTTTCAGCCATTTTTCTCTTCAGATGCTCACATTATTTATTTACTAACTTTTTCATTGCCCATCTATTTTAAGAAAACTGGCAACATAATAATAGATTTAAAAAAAAAAAAAAAAAAAAAAAAAAAAAAAATTTAACACATTTTTAGCAGATTTCAAGAGAGGAAAAGAAAATCTTTTACGAATGCAATTAACACATTTCATTTATTAGTTTTCATATGATATTTTGAAGTCAAATTTGATAATCGTCTTGTTATATCACTAACAAAATCAAACATCTGTAATAATTATTAGTATCTTAGTAAATATAACAATTATTTTTTTCAAAATAATTATGAATTAAGAATAGTAAACGAAATAAAGATGGATTTTGAATTATGTAAAATGAATTAAAAACAGTGTATACAATATTTTTGAAAGCATCCACCCCCATGGTCCACAAACAATTTTATAAGAGACATGAACACAGGAACTTTACATAAATAGTTTCAAACAAGCTGGGTATAGGTATGATAGGAATGTACCCATTATTCTGTAGAAACTTTTCATAAGGGTTAGTATTTACTCAAGCCCTTCAAAAAATGAAAAATTGTATGTTTAAATTTATACCTTGTACATAAGAATTTTCAGGACAGAAGCTCATAGATACATGAACTAGAACAATTTTTAAACAGAAACTTAATAGGATTCATAATAAATTGTTTTTCAACATTATCAGAAATCAAATTATATTTATATGCTTCAAGTCACATTTTCCAGTTTTGGAGAGGTTAAAACAAATATAAATGTAATAAATTATGTTAATTTTATTACAATTATTTTTATATAGTGTGACCTGCTTACAATTTAAAATAATCTCATTTGACTGACTTATTTGTCATATTTTCATAAACAATCTGCATATAAACGGTCTTGGGTTAGTGATCTCTTTCAGGAGTCTACTTGCTGCCCTCCAATCTTTTTTCCTGTTACTCCAGTAATGAGTCATGTAGTAAATAAAACAATTAATAATCATGCTGCAACTCTAGGACCCTCAAGTTCATCAACTAGCTCTACAGACTTTGAGGTTTTAAACCAGCTATTGTTAGTTCTATTTAAATAGTTAAAATTAAATAAGATAAGATTCTTTTTATTGATCCAAATAAATAGAATTTTTTGAATGAAATTATATATAGTCATTTTCAGCAAAATAAATACATATTTTAACCAAGACAACATTTTACAATTATAACAATTTAACTACAAGACATCTAGTATTTCTCTAGTGTAGAAATCAGCCATCAATGTTATTATTATTATTGTTCAGTTATAGAATAGCTAACATAATTTTTTATTGAGAACTTAAAATAGGTTCTATGAAGTCCTTTATCAAACTGTCCACATGATCAAGAATATAATATTATGTAATTGCAAATAATGTAATTAATAAGGCTTTTTGGAATGAGAACAAGATAAATCCATTAATCACAAATGGCAAGATTTTATAAAATAAGGCAAGCATATGAGCAAATTAAACAAGCACTTTATACTCAATTCAATTCTGTATTCATACAGGTATTAGTAAATATGCAATGGATAGAGATTTAACCAAGAATTAAAGGATGAAATTAAACAATAATTTGAAGTAACTAAACAAATTTGGTTAAGTTTAGGTTACATTTTCCTCATACACTCTAAGAGACTCTGCAACTGAGTCATATAGTTGTAAAGTATAATGACCTTCTAATTCTAAGTGATAAATACTAAAAATTGTTTAAAATCCACAAGCTTTAAAAAACCAAATCAATTTGACATGCAATTCTAGTCAACGTCAAAAACTTTAAAATAGTGTTTGGAATAAAGAGAAAAATCTTAACTAACATTTTAAAATGTGAAAAATAAACAAAGCTTCAAGCATTCAAAAGCAATATTTAAAAACATTCAATTGGAAGTGCATCCATTAAATATTAAAGTCTTATTTTTAACTATACTGTACATTCAAAAGCAAGAAGTGCCAGATATGGTCAAGGTTTGGGGAGCTCTAATTTGGTCGCAGTTTGATCCCATCCTCACTAAAATTCCTATTAAAACGTTTCTTAGTTTATGACGTGACAAATATTTCACAATGGTTTTATAGAGGTGTTAAGTAGCCTTACAGATTTTTCGTGCCAATATTCCCAAATGCTATTATGAATTTCAGAAATATATATACAATTCACTCTAAAAAGGCTATAAAAGCGTTTGCTTTTAAAACTGTAATAAAATTTGTCCATGATTGGGCATCATTACTAAAGATTTAAAGATGCTTTTGAGATGTAATTAATAACATTTAAATTCACAAATGCAAGTTCAGGAAATTCTTTCAAAAGGTTTCCTTAATCAAAGAACTATATCACATTGTTATTGATACTTTAGTTTTTCAAACAATAAAAAATGATTAACAAAGAGAGAGTAAATAAAAATAAACTTTATCCCAAATTAGCAATTATTATTATTTAAAGAAATACACAATTTCTGGAGTGAGGGATATTCTATAATGTATTATCAATTCAACCCCACATAAACTAAATGAAATGGAAAGGATAACAGCCTAATATAGAAATGTATCTTTAAGCCCACATCATCACATGGTGTCTTTAAAAAATTAATACTATGCCTAAATGACTAGATATTATCAGAAGAGATAACTGCAATAAGAAATGTATAAAATTATGGTAACTTATATTTTAACAATACCATTTCAGCTGCCCAAGCTTACATACTGTATTTTGTTTAAATTATTGTGAATGGTATAAAAGAAAGATCTGAACAAACCATGTTGAGAGTTTAAAGAATCCAATTTTTCATGATCCTTAAATATCAGTCCATTAAAAATGAACATACTAATGGTATTTTGAGTATTACATTTCAGAGCCAATCCTAAGACATACTTAACTTAAAATTTTTATTTGTAAGAAATAATGCCAATTAAACATATGTCACTATTATCTTTAGAGTTTATATTAATCTATTAATTGGTCAAAATAATGGGGACAAAGCACACTTCCAAGATTACAAGCTCTCTCAAACTTTGAAGAGATGAACTATTCTATTTAAGGTTTATAAAATGTTTCTATAATTAATTAAAAGTGCTACTTAATTTCCAGAGAAAAATACAAAAATTATCATTAAAGCTTGATATGCAGTAGTTTATCTTGGCAGAATCCAATTTAATTGGATCCATGAATATTGCAATGTAATAATTAAAAATAATATATAGAAGGAATGAAATGTTGGTCTGGATTAAAAAAATATGAAGTCTTTTGATTGTTTATTTTTGAAACTAGAAGTAAAACATCTATTGAATTCATTTCAGGTGGAAAACAAAATTATTATGATACATGAAAATGAAAACATTATTTTCTAAAAGTTAGAATTATAATAGGCTGATGTATAAATATAATGCTTTGGTTTAAATAAATAACTTTTTTTTACATCACAACACAAATGAGATATCAAATTATGTTTTTATTATTTAAAAAATAGCATGTAAATGCTAGTATTAATTATTAAGTAATCAAATTTTATCACAAAGAATTTGTCTCCATCACAATAATTATTTGTAACCATTTCATTTTAAAATCACTCTTACTGTTTGAAGCATCAATAAAAAAATTTAATTTAAAGCTAACATATTTTAACATTATAAATATTAATTATTTTAGATTTTAATACCAGAGAAGATGATAAAGATTCTATGTAGAAGAAAAATTTTTTTGGCAGTTATTAAAAAAATCAGTGTTACATAATTTTGAATTCATAATAATAAATTCATTTTTTCTCAAATGAACATAATGCTATCTTGGTATAATTAATATAAAGAAGGGTAGTAAACAAGTTTTGGTTTCCATTAGATCTTTTGAAGGTAATTTGTAGGTGCCCATCCTTCTTCATCCCAGCATCGTATACGACACCAATCCCCTTGTTCCTCCAACATCTCTACCTCATCTCCTTCTGAGAAGCCCAGCTCCCCTTCATTCTCAGCAACAAAGTCGCAAGTTGCAATATACAAATTGGACAACGGAGTACATGATGTAGTAGATAACTGGGCACCCGACAGTGGTGCTACTGAAGGTTTACTTGGTGGTGGGGGTGGTGGTGGCATCTGAGAGGATGTATCTCTTGGGTTTTTCTCACTTTCGCTCATTTGGTTTCCTTTTGCCGTCTGGCCAAAGTTTAGTTTGCCAGATAGGCTGCTGGCCAAGTTGCTCACACTCTGTCCAGATGTTTGGTGACCTGAATTTGTTGGATTAGCCAGATTTGGCTTGGGTGTCATTGAAGGTTTTGGCTTGCCAGGAGGCTGTGGCTTACCGGTTAATGGTTTTTCCACCGATTTCAAATTAGGTGCAGGATTAAATGCTGCAGACATCCTTTTAACATTGCTGAATCTATTTTGATTAGTGTCTTTTTCTTTCTCAAAGATGTTATTATGTTCAGTGTTTGACCCTGCTACTTTGGGTGGAAAAACTGGAAGATTTGGTTTTGCTGTTGATACAGGAGCAGGTTTGGTGACAACAACAGGTTTTGTGGAATTCCCCGTGGGTTGTTTGAGTTTAGCTGGTGGAGGTGGCTTCAAGACAGGTCTAGCTTCAGCTGTTCCAGGCAATGGCTGTTGTCTTGGATCTTGCGATTCATGTTTTAAAAAATTTGGTTTGAATTTGGTTCCAGCATTTTTGGGGGTTTCTTCCGTTGATGACACGGCAACAGATCTTGCCTCAAATTTGGCCTTCAGAATACCCGCAAGGTCATTATCCTGGGAGAGTTCGGAAGTTTTTGGATTTACAGCATTTGGTTTGACAGGTGGAGTTAGAATCTTTGCATTTGGTTTGATGGGTGGATCTGGAATTTTTGTATGTGGCTTAAGAGGGGGATCAGGAACTTTAGCATTAGGTTTGACAGGTGGATCGGGAACTTTGGCATTTGGTTTCACTGGTGGATCTGGAATTTTTTTGACACCAGGTTCTGACAGTTTTGAAGCTCCCTCTGACTTCTTCACAGGAGGTAGAGGAAGAGGTTTAGTTTTACCAGCAGTAATTTTGTCTGATCCTGTAGGAAGTGATGGCACTGGTTGTCGGTTCGTGCTGATATCTTCACTTGAGACTTCTTCAGTTTGATCAGGAAGCTCGTCAGGTGCAACGTACCAGTCCTCATCCTCATAATCATATTCTTCATCATTGATGCTTGTCATAGTGCTTTGTGGCGCAACCTCATAACCTGGGTTCGAGTCCTGTGGTAGCAGAAATGACAATATAAATTCAGCTTTCTTTTAACAAAATAAAAATTATTTGGTCCATTTGGTTGCAATTTAGGAAAACACAAGTATGTAAGCTACAGAACCTAGTTTACAAAAGTAACTACCACTTTAATTAAACTACAGTAAAGAATAATATAATTAAATGAATTCGTTGGTGAAAATATGAAACAATGACAGTTAAAATATGCTTAGCAGCATTTGCCCCTGAAAGGTTTCTATCCCACATTCCTTTAAAGCTATCAGTATCAATTTGTAAATAAGTGCCATTCTTAAGTGTGAACAAGAGTTGCATATTATTTTACCATGTCAAAGAAACTCCTATTGGAAGAGGTATTTTCTTAGTTTTCAGGAAAAAAGACTAATTTATGATTCAACATGGTACGTACTAAAGGTCCAGAATAGCTTTCCAGGTGTGCTGAGGCCACCCATCCTTCTTTGTCACCCATTGTCACATACCACCAACCTGTGCTAGATTTCTCTGTGACCTGATGATCCAAAAAAAAAAAAAATTAAACAAAAAGCCATTCCAATGAGCTAAAATGTTAACGAGGTAATTCATTATGCACAGCAGGAGTGTACAAAACAGGAAAACTCTAAGTTTTGTTATTTTCTTACACAGGCAGTCCAATAGCATTTGGATCTGGCCGGATGTATACATTGTAACACATTTGTACCTATTCATATTTGCATTAATAATTACTTAAACAAACCATATTAATTGACAGCATTTAAAAGAACATGTTCCTGATGTAACTACTGGGTATTAAAAATTTAGCAGCTCTCTTAGTGTTAACAGTTTTTTTTGGCAAACTGAGATAATTTGTGACTTGATTGATATGTTTGACAATTATACACAATGTTCTGCTGAAATACAATGGCCAAGGGTGTTAAAATGACTAACCAACACTTTTTGTCCTTTCCGATAGCTCAGTCCATCACCAACAGTGTCACTGAAATCTACAACTGTTATGTACACATTGGACCTGGTGGGGGAATCAGGTACATTGCTTTTCTGTGGATGGAATGATCATGACACAATTAACAACTGTTTTATACACTCGTTTACTTAATACTTGTCAGCATTTAAACAAGATCTCAAATAGAATTTCAAACAGAAGTAGAGCAAATAACATCTCAAATTTTTCACAAATTACATTGCAATCTCAACAAATACTTCTACATATTTATTTCCATCAAAGTATTTACTACGCAATTAAAAAAAAAAGAAGACTTGGATTGATTGGTTATTGACATTGATTATAAATGTAACTTTTCGTCTATCATATGATCATATAACAAAAGAAAAGTTCATTTACCATAATTGAGTTTTGTCGTGGAGGAGGGACCAGGCTTCCACCCCTTTCCAAAGACCGCTGCTTTAAAATAACAGACTGAAAACCATCACGTGCACTTTTACTTTCAGATATCTGGGAACTCCTTGAGCCAGCGGCATGTGGTGTTTGCTTTAGCTAAAGTTATCAGAGGTGGGGAAAAATTATGTGATTTCAACATTTAAATAAACCATATTCACAATAATAGTCCCTTTAACAAGTTATTTCATTAAGCCAGTGCTTATCTCAATAAATATATTCTCAAATTACACTGGACGCAACAAACCTGAGCATCCCCTTTAGCCGACTGGTTTAGCAGAGTACTGACATCCTGCAAACTGCTGATGATCTCAACACCACTAAATCTGGATTTCTCTACCAAACTGACAGTTTGGGCATTGCTGACCTTCTTTAGCACTGTACCCGGAGCATAAGCTTCCTTGCCATTGTATCTGTTAAAATTCAAAGATTCTTTTATTAAGATTCTAGATGACCAATGATCAGCGCTAATATGCACAGCTAATGGATACTTGTCACAAATCAAATATTGACGTAATCAATTTTTTCAGATAATGTGTTGTTTTAGTAATTTAGGAGTAACAGTAACAGGAAGTTAATTATATTGATGATGTCATGCCCAGAAGAATGTGATTCATAAGGAGGTATTCATGGCAGTAGTTTTTCGTGCTCTAGCATCGATTTAATGTGCATCACACAACATCTTAATGTTTACCCAACAATTATGTATGTGAAGTAAATAAGTCAATGACGATTATGTTTCCTCCAGTTGAAGGAGATTTATTTTGTACTGTGTCAATAAATAAACCCGTGATGTGAAATCAAATGCCTCGTGGTTCAAGTATCATGGATGATTGTGAATATGGATAATTAAGGCAAATACTACAACATAATAATACTTCAACCTTACAAGTAACCAATGTTGTTATGATACTCATGAGTATTTTGATAATATAAGAAAGAACAATTTTATATTAACTTACAAAAGTCTAAATTTCTTTATAGTTACTTTGATTGTTTTAGGATTTGCTAACTTTCGATCTTAACAAAAGAATGATAGCCTATGACGCACTGCATTTCTTTTCCTCAATCATAACTTATTTTATGTTTTCAATATATAAAACATTTAGCTAACCATTTTATCTTATATTGAATGAATTTTAGAAAAAAAGTATAAGTGCCAATAAGTTTACTTCTTTTCTAAAATTGACAATAACAGCAAGATAATGTTACTAAATACAAATTTCAGAGCTAACCTCACAAGCCACCATCCGTCCATATTTTTCTGAATGACTTGCACAACAGAACCCTTCTCTAAGCCTACTTCATCTGGGCTGCCTGCTAAAAATTCCTCAATACATATGAAGTTCTCTTCTGAAAAATGTAAAATTTTTTACAATGATAAAATTATTTTACCATCAAGGGAACATCTTTTTTCCATTTGTAATATAATAAAAATGTTTACCAATAAATGTTACTAACCTTTGCCTGGTTCTGCCAGTGGTCCTTGCATTGAGCTTGGAGCTCCACCTTCTTCAGGTTCCAGGTAAGTACTTGGTACCCAGCCCTGTTCATCTTCCGAGTTGACAAACCACCAACCTGGATCAATATTGAACAAATTGTTTTTAGTTCCAGTTTTTTAATAAAAGAAAATTGAAATTTCAGGTCAGCATTAGTTTGACAAGCTGAGTTTTAAAATTTTCTCTTCTCCATAGAATTTTTTTTATTTTTTATCTAGAATTATTAATCAATGTTAAAAAAACAATAAGACCAAGACCATTTACTTGATGTTTTAGACACAAAGAAAATGACATATTAATAGGCTAATATAACATAAAATATTTGTAAACAAATAGAAATAAGATTTTCTTTGTTTAAAACAAAATCAGAATTATAAACCTCCTACAATATTAAATTGAGAGGAAATATGCAAAGTCAAAATTTGTTCAAGTCACATATTCTATGCTCTATAACAATATTATTTTCTATTTTATACTATAGTCTAAATATTTTTAAAAACTTAGATATCCTAGATATGTTTAAAAAAATCTTAAGATCAAACTATTCATATAAATTATCATCTATTTTAATTTTTTCTTACCACTGTCACTCTTTTCAAGGACCTCAACTTTTAGTCCCGGCTGAAGAGTTATCTCTCCTGATGCCTGAGCCGCGTAAGCAGCTATGGCCACATAGCAGTCTAAACGTTTTGGCTTGGAGATCCGCTCTGCTTTTTTGTCTTTGGAAATCTTAAGTTTACTGAGATGACGAAAATTACGTTTAATGGCTTTAGGAGAGCAAGTTCGTCTCAGAACATCCATTGTAAAGAAGAGCAAGATTGTCACTTTTACATATCCATTATTTTCTGTTACAGTAGTTAAAACTTAAACTTTTTTTGTGTTAGTAAAATAAATGTTCTTACATCAGCTTAAAATTTTATTATTTTTTTAACAGTATCAATAATCTTCAATTATTACTGAATTAAAAGTTATAAGGTTGTATGTGAAACAGATGATTATTTAATCTTTTATATTTAAGTTAAAATCTAATTTGCTATAAATTAATTATTTGAGGGCATGATATTTAAATAGATTTCTAATGCAGTATTTAAACACTGATGCCACTGTTGGCTGAAGTTTATTTTATAACTTGATGCGCATCAAAAAAAAAACCACACATAAAATTCATGAAACTAAAAAAATTTAATTTGCTATACTAGAACAATATCATCAATGATTTTTTAGCTTTATTACATAACTAAAATCTCCATAAGAAAAGTATGGCCATTAAAAACTGCAGGTACATAAATGGGTAATAAATTTCTTCCAGAACACAGCACAATAATTTAGTTTAAAATCAGCAAAATAGTCAATGAAAATTCTGTCTTGACTTTGGAATGTTTGACACATTTGTTCCATCTCCTGCTCACTTCAGGATTGTCATCATTGTTTACTTGCCACTTGACAAAGTGCTTTTAACGTCAAGACACTCACTTCCTAATGTTACATCTCATTACTCATCATCAAAATAGCTTATTCAGCTGTTCTCAACCTATTATTCTACTGGAACTCAAAGTGATGTATAATAATGTTCATGCAATTTAATTAGGGAGGTGGCTGTGAGCCCTTGTTTTATTTCAGAGGACATTTTAAAATGTATATACCATTTTAATAGAGATGAGCGGCAAGTAGCTAATGATTTGTGTCCCAATCCCTTGTAACCTTTTTCTACACCCCCATCTCCCAACATCATAACTGCATTAGAAAGTTTTTACTTGAGTTTAAGTGGTTAGGCTTGAAGCATTTGACATGTAAAAAAAAAAAAATCAGTTAAAATTATTTTCACTCAACATTGATTTTAAAAGGGCCAAGTTGTTATGAATGACAGAGAAGAAATAACAGTGTTCTTATTGAGACTTAACAAGTTTAAAGTTCTAAAGATTTCTGCATTTTTACAAAAAATATATCTATTAATTTCATAGTGTTCATAAAAAGCACAATAATATAATACATTTTCTTCCCCTACTTCAAATTTAATTAAGAATGCGTTAAAGTAACTTATTTGAATTATTTAAAAAAATTAAATAAGAAAAAGTATCAAGCTATTAAAATTAGAAGTTGAGCAAGAAAGTATTTAGACTTGAAAGAGACAGATCTTGTAGGCAGAGTTAAACAGACTCCAAAGTTATGTACATTTTAGGGGTGATGTACCTCACTTCACCTTTAACAAGAGCAGTTAGCATAAACCTAAATTGCCTCTCCAATGGAGCATGACACCAGGTCAAATACATTTCAAGCATTGGGGGCTGAGCCAATGGGAATAAAATGGTATGGGCAAGGGCATGAGGAGCATTTCATTAATGCTTCATTTGGATGTGGGGTTTAAATGAGAAATGAAACTAATACAAAACAAATGCAAAAAATGTTTTCAAATACAGTCAAACTGGGTTGTTAATGCATACAACAATGTATCATTGATAACTCTGTTGACATTAGAATCTAGTGCTGCTGTTATCTCTAGTATCAGGAACTATAACCTTACAAATTTGATAAGATGACAATTCATGAAGGACAATCAGTAGGAATAATCAGTCATTTTATTTCCCTATTGGTTGAGAGTTCAATTATGTCATAGTTGGGATCAAATCTTCAAGGCTCTATACACACATGAACATCCTATGACCTACTTTAGTTAAAAATACCAGTCAGGCATTTGTTAGTTTTGTTTAGTAGTAAAGCACCAGTTCACTGTCATAGTAAAGCACCAGTTCACTGTCATAGTAAAGCACCAGTTCACTGTCATAGTAAAGCACCAGTTCACTGTCATAGTAAAGCACCAGTTCACTGTCATAGTAAAGCACCAGTTTACAGTCATAGTAAAGCACCAGTTCACTGTCATAGTAAAGCACCAGTTCACTGTCATAGTAAAGCACCAGTTTACTGTCATAGTAAAGCACCAGTTCACTGTCATAGTAAAGCACCAGTTCACTGTCATAGTAAAGCACCAGTTCACTGTCATAGTAAAGCACCAGTTTACAGTCATAGTAAAGCACCAGTTCACTGTCATAGTAAAGCACCAGTTCACTGTCATAGTAAAGCACCAGTTTACTGTCATAGCAAAGCACCAGTTTACAGTCATAGTAAAGCACCAGTTCACTGTCATAGTAAAGCACCAGTTCACTGTCATAGTAAAGCACCAGTTTATAGTCATAGTAAAGCACCAGTTCACTGTCATAGTAAAGCACCAGTTTACTGTCATAGTAAAGCACCAGTTTACAGTTATAGTAAAGCACCAGTTCACTGTCATAGTAAAGCACCAGTTCACTGTCATAGTAAAGCACCAGTTTACTGTCATACAACTTAATGCAACTAAATTTAAAACATTAGCTATACCAAAATTATTCGCTCTCAAATACTATCTATGCAGGTCAACAGATGCATTATGTAACAGGATGTTAATAAAATATACATTTATTTAGTTGCAATTGTAGATGGTGTCTATACAAATAAAGATGTAACTATGATATTTTGGTACCTACACAGCCACCCTTCTTTCCTTATAACTTGTACATCATTAAACAATTTTTTTTAATCACCTTAGTATTATCTATTTCTAAATGGTTGACTGTAAACCTTAGGCCTTCTATACTGAACATCTATACTTTCATTTAAGTTCAACAGAGTTTCTCTATGGGTCTTGTGTTTGGTGTGTCAAGATTTATACTTGTTTTTCTTGCCAAATAATGCTTCTCTGTTGTTTCAAACTTATTGTTTATTTCTCATGTAAGCATCGTGTATGTTTCCAAACACACTGCACATGTTAATGCTGTATATAATTAATCCAGTGATAACTACTGTGGATTATACCCAAATGTGCTAAGTGTTCACGAATGACAATAAATGCTAAACACCTATGGGAGTTACATCTCATTGAAGATTTTCTTCCAAAGACTCAGCATTGAACTGTAAGACATGTAATCTAAAACTACCAATTAATCACAGTGTTAGGAATTGAATGAAAGATTGACCAAAGTAAAAATATTTGCCTATTCCTCTAATTACACACTTTGGCCCCATTCACTCCTATTAGACTGATTTAATTATTTGAATTAATGTCCCACTTAAATTACTACAGTGCCATCAATGACAGTTTCCCATGACCTTCACAAAAAAATTCTATTGACTAACAAACTTTATTGTTAACAGGTCCCATTTAATGTTTCCATTTCAAAAATAATTCCTCTTTTAGACCAACTACCCATAAATCCTTTCAAAGCCAAGGCGCAGATATCTGTTTGCACACCTTTCAGTGCCTTGCCGTTGTTTCTGCACTGTTAACCTTATCAGTTGTGTCTGCTTATAAAGCACATTCACCTCTAGTTCCCTTAGCATGTTATACTTTGTACTCTTCTGTAACAAAACTAACATTAGCCTCTAGTTCTCTGGGCGTGTTATACTTGACACTCTTCTGTGACAAAACTATCATTAGCCTCTAGTTCTTTAAGCATGTTATACTTGGCACTCTTCTGTAACAAAACTAACATTAGCCTCTAGTTCTCTAAGCATGTTATACTTTGTACTCTTCTGTAACAAAACTAACATTAGCCTCTAGTTCCCTAAGCATGTTATACTTGACACTCTTCTGTGACAAAACTAACATTAGCCTCTAGTTCTCTAAGCATGTTATACTTGGCACTCTTCTGTAACAAAACTAACATTAGCCTCTAGTTCTCTAAGCATGTTATACTTGGCACTCTTCTGTAACAAAACTAACATTAACCTCTAGTTCTCTAAGCATGTTATACTTGGCACTCTTCTGTAACAAAACTAACATTAGCCTCTAGTTCTCTAAGCATGTTATACTTTGTACTCTTCTGTAACAAAACTAACATTAGCCTCTAGTTCCCTAAGCATGTTATACTTGACACTCTTCTGTGACAAAACTAACATTAGCCTCTAGTTCTCTAAGCATGTTATACTTGGCACTCTTCTGTAACAAAACTAACATTAGCCTCTAGTTCTCTAAGCATGTTATAGTTTGGCACTCTTCTGTAACAAAACTATCATAACTATCAGACTATAGAATCAATGAATCAACTACTTTAAACCTATTCCATAACTCCTAGTCTTACAACGATAAAAGAAAGTCAAAGAAAAATCAAGATCAGGTGATAGATCAGAAAATTTAATTTGCATTTAAAGACACATTTTGTGTGTAAACAAGTTTGTAGAAACTTTACAAATGACACGAGTAAATACTCAAAATTTCATAAGAGAGAAGTTTTTTGTCTTAAATGAGTTTTATCTCGGTCCAAAACTCATCTGAACACTTGTATTTGCACACATTAGCCAAAAAGCATGTATCATAGTTATATAAAGAAGGCACAACATAAGATCAAAACTATTTCTAATGCTAAAATACTGACCTATGCTTGTAACAGTGAATAAAGTTATAAAATTATTGCACCATGAAACCATTGGTTCTATAATTAAGGGATGTAAAAGAAAATGGTGCTGAGCTGCCTATGTTTCAGGAGTGGAAGGTGGCCATCAGAGTGGCTGAGCTGCCTATGTTTCAAGAGTGGAAGGTGGCCATCAGAGTGGCTGAGCTGCCTATGTTTCAAGAGTGGAAGGTGGCCATCAGAGTGGCTGAGCTGCCTATGTTTCAAGAGTGGAAGGTGGCCATCAAAGTGGCTGAGCTGCCTATGTTTCAAGAGTGGAAGGTGGCCATCAGAGTGGCTGAGCTGCCTATGTTTCAGGAGTGGAAGGTGGCCATCAGAGTGGCTGAGCTGCCTATGTTTCAAGAGTGGAAGGTGGCCATCAGAGTGGCTGAGCTGCCTATGTTTCAAGAGTGGAAGGTGGCCATCAGAGTGGCTGAGATGCCTATGTTTCAAGAGTGGAAGGTGGCCATCAGAGTGGCTGAGCTGCCTATGTTTCAGGAGTGGAAGGTGGCCATCAGAGTGGCTGAGCTGCCTATGCTTCAAGAGTGGAAGGTGGCCATCAGAGTGGTTGAGCTGCCTATGTTTCAGGAGTGCAAGGTGGCCACCAGAGTGGCTGAGCAGCCTATGTTTTAAGAGTGGAAGGTGGCCATCAGAGTGGCTGAGATGCCTATGTTTCAAGAGTGGAAGGTGGCCATCAGAGTGGAATGGTAAACTGGTGTGCATGTACATTATGGAAAGTCATTGGAGAGTGGATGAAAATATGAAAACTGTTAAAGGTAGAATTAACAATATTGTCTCCAAGCATGGCAACAATGACCTATCTACAAAACATAGGAATATTGTTAAATTAAAAAAAAATGGACGCTTAATCAAAAATATGCAGAAGATTTGGACAAAATAGATAGAAAAAAAGATGTCTATATCTCCTAGTTTCATATTTAGTTTAAGTTTGTCAAGTGAAATAAAACACCACCAAAAGAGCAAATAAAATGATGACCTATAATTTAACATACTCCCACAAGAACCACTACCAGCTGTTAATACAGTTATCACACATATAGTTACGGTAGCAACAGTAAATTAAGAAAAAAATAAAAAAACTGAAACATTGGAATAGCAAGGATCACATCCAAGCAGGTAGCATGCCCTTACCTCAGGGTATCAAGAGACAGACTAAGAGATATTTTTCTTTTCCTGATAAAATGGGGAGAATAGTAGTAAAGTGATAATAGTTTAATGTTGAAATGTTTTGGTCGTTTGAATTAGTGAGGTATCAGGAAATCTACATCTATGAACAGAGGTTGGAATACAATAATCAGCGTGCCTAAAGGCAAGGCAATGTGGATTAGGTAATCAGTTATTGCAACAACCTTGTGAGTGATGTGGGGGACAACTTCTTCCTTGCAAAAAAAAAAAAAAAGGGAATAATTCATGCAAAAAAAAATTGTTAATAGGTTTTCACAATCTCATTTCTTTGTCTTGAGATAAAAAGGTATAAGGCAATGTGGATTAGGAAATAAGTTATTGCAAAAACCTTGTGAGTGATGTGGGGAACAACTTCTTCCTTGAAAAAAAAAAAAAAGGGAATAATTCATGCAAAAAAAAATTGTTAATAGGTTTTCACAATCTCATTTCTTTGTCTTGAGATAAAAAGGTAAGAAAGGTATTGTCTACAAAACAAAGGCTGGACTTAAATGACTGTTCCTGACGTTATCTTTTTTTGGAAAAAAATGGATTTAGTTATTACCTCTGTAAGACCCATACAATAAGGTATATATGATTTTGTTATAAAAAATTAATTGATCTAAAACAATTCAACGATTATATTTTTTTTTTTACTATTGCTTATAATATTGCTTATTATAGATTCTGAATTAAGTTTTATTTTGCAGAAATTCAGATTCTATATATACTTCCATTACCAGTTAGTTTCAAATTGTTAAGTAGTAAGCAAATTTCAAGGTTTGCATCTTTCTGATAAGATGATTTTCCCTTTTTAACTTTCCTTAAGGTCTTTTTAGAGTATTCTGTTAAGATACCCTCTCCAGTATGGTAGTTAACCAGCTCAAAATGTTAACTTTATCAGTTACTGTCTGTGCCTCTAACATATTGAAGACACAGCAGCTTAAGAAAAGTCATTTTTAAACATGTAGTCAAAAAGTTTTTCATATGCATTTCATTTGTTCATACTTGTCCAAATCAGCAAGCGTTAAGCAATATGGCAAGGAGATATTTGCTCTTGTAGAATCTATGTTAGATCTTTCAAAAATATGTCATACTGTAGCAATAAAATAAATTTTAAATTTAAAACCAGCATTTCTGATGACAGGGACATTGACATATCGATGTCAGCTGTGAGAGGAAAGCGATTATTTGGATCCAGAAAAAAAAGTAAATAAAAATTTAATTGAAATACTTCTTTTGATTTTAAATGTGATATAAGAAATTTGCAGTATGCCAGACCAGAATGTGCTAAAAAATAACCTGGCAATAGGTCCATCACCTCCAATGACAGCTCCATCCACATACAATGGATATCTGATTCAGAATGAATACATTTATGCAATGTGGATAGTTAAAAGATGATTAAACCAAACTGGTAACAGCCAATTACGAAATGATTTGATTTTGTTTACAAGACATAGAAAAATGCAGTGCTTCAGACATAGTTGAATGGAATTTTTTAAGCTAGAAGTGTTTGCAAAGTCCTAAATAGTAAGTCTTACATTTAAAAGTAGTGACAGATGGATCAGATAACAAAAAATTCCTAAACTTCAAATAGAGCTGCCAGATTCAAGAAACCTTATAAATATTTGGCTAAGACTCATCAAGTCACTCATATAATTTGAGCTGCAACTGAATTTATAGTTAGTAACAATTATAGCAAATGCTTAAAAAATGTGTAGTGTCAGCTGGATTAGACTTTTTTTTTTAAAGTTGGTGTTCTTTTGTTTGATTGGTCAAACAACAGTAGGTGAAAGCAATGAAATACAAGTGGAACTTTTCCAATTTCCAATGCTATAGAAGAGAAGGTGATGGCTAACACACAATTATCACAACTTTGATAAGTTGAAACTTGAACAAACTAGTTCGCTCAAACAAGCATTGTACTGAAAATAGATCAGCTGCAATGAAAGAAGAAACTCACCCTTCGCTCACAGTGCTCTTTGGTGGCTCCAAATCTTCAGGTTCTACCTCAAAAAATTCTAAAACTTCTTCACAGTGTGAGATGCTAGGTTCCAACTGTATTAATTTCTGTTAGATGATGTTAGTATATTCAATTGTGCAGATTTTTTAGGTAATATCGCTACAATTAAATTACTTAATTTTAGTATATAAATAAGTTTATAAATATTATAAATGTGGTCTGATTGTATTGTCAAATAATTTTTAAAAGCATGGGTTTTATCTGTATTATTTTATTAATTGTTTTTACAAATGAAAATGAAGTGGAGACAAGGTGCAAGACTTCAAAGTTTAACTGCTTTCAGTATTCATTATATTACTGGCAATAAATGAGATTCTTACCTTGCAATAATCATTGATTTCCTTAAGTCTTTTCATTGCTACATCTTTAATTTGACTGCGCCCAAAAAATATTTTACCTAAGTAAAGAGTAACATAAATATTTTGTATAAAGCACAGTGGTGGACATGTTCCTAACAATTCAAAAATACAATAAATACTTGAATTTCCTTGACATGCATTAAGAACTTTTTTGTTGTTGATTTCTGCCAAACTTTTCTTCCCACAGAATAACATAGAAGAAACTGGGTGCTTAAAGTGATTGTAATTTAAGAATCACCAATGAAAGGAGACTTTTGATATCTTTCCTTATGATGACCCAATGTGCTGCATTTAATGTTCTGCGATAGTTTCACGTTAAGTGACAAATTTAGATTGTGGACTAATGAGTAGTTTTAGAAAAAAACATTCCTCAGCTTTTGATTATTTTATTTAAATGTTTGAACCTGGTAAAAAGGGAATCACTCTTTTTTCTGGATCAACTGTTCCACCTTCGATAGGGAATCGGTCAAGCAATGTGGTCTGGTGGTAAAAAAATCATTTGTCATTTAAGGGGTGTGGGGGATGTACTAATTTGTGTAAAACAGAGTAGCTTGCCTGTGGTTGCCACCTACTTTTTCCAAATAGGATTGGTTCCAAAATTATGTTTGTTGTTTCTAAACTTGATTCCAGTAAGTTGAGGAGGACTAATTAAAACAGACCCAATAACATATATATTTTTTTAATGTATACTTTTATGCTGAATAATTTCTTTCCCCTCAATTCACTGCATCATCTTCCAATCCATGTTTACTTAGCCAGAACTTGACAACCACAAATGATATGAAAGCAGAAATGGTATGAACTAATCCATTTATCAAGCAAAGAACAATGTAATAATTTTACGAATTTAATATCTAAACCTTTTAATTTTTCCCTTAAGAAAATCAACAGATAACTGGGGCTTAATTCCTTACCTGTAAATCAAAGAATCTACTGTAGCGTCTGTAAACTGTGAGTACAGAACCATCTGACCATGTTACATTTATAACATATACCTAGTGAGGTATACATTACAATGAATTAACTGAATGGTTTATTTAATAAATCATAATAAATGCAAGAATATCTAAGTATTGTCTACTGTAATAAGCTAGACCAGTGGTTTTCAATTGGGGTTCTGCGACACTGCCTCAACAATCTTCCAAGGGTTCCAAAAATAAAGCATAACTTTGAATGCTAAAAAAAAAAAAAAGAATCCCTTTATCATTTTAGTAGAGTGTTAATTACAAATTGCTCTATCTGGTTTTTGTTCATCCTTCTCATGCAAGAATGACCAAGGCTATAGTCAGCGGTCAGTACGCAGACGGCTTGTTAGTCCTGTTTGTGTCTTGAAAGCGATGCAATTTAATTTCTCAAGATTGTGCTCCAACAGAGAGCCTTCCTCGCTAACATGTAAGATCCTTAGAAAGTATTACCCATAATTCAGACTGATGTCCATAGATTAGAGGGATATTTTAAGACAATCTTTAAAGCGTATTTTCTGCCCACCAGCAGAGCGTTTCCCTCTGAAAAGTTCACCACACATAAGTTATTTAGGTAACCTGCTTTCTGGCATTCTTTCAATATATTCTGCCAATCTAACTTGTCTTTTTCGTAAGAATGAGTGGATACTGTTAAAGCCAGATGCTTTGGTTGTCTGGCAGATCTACATTGACTTTCAGGAAGTAGTGCTTGTTCAAGGTGTAGTTGCAGAAGATTAATTAAGACTCTGGCCAAAGATCTCACCAGCTGTGGACAGGAGAGAAATGCCTTAATAGTTGTCACTGTTTTGGGGACTGCATTTTCTCTTGTATATTCATACTCATAGTATGTTTGCATCTTTTAATTGCTAAGGAACAGTAACATCTTCAATGTCATATCAAATCTTAGTCAAGACAGGGCCTCCTGCTTTGTAGATTTTTGCAGGGATTGCATCTCGTCCTGGAGCATATTTGAGGTGAACTGCTGGATTGCCCTTCATTGGGACAGTTGTCTAGCTCTTCATTGATTTCCCCCTGTGGTTAATGAGCAATGGCATTATTATTTGTCACAGCCAGACAGATAAGGGCTTGACAAAAGTGTTCAGCCCATCTTTCTAAAATCTATCTCCTGTCTGTCAGCAGCTGAGTTCCATCTTTGTTAAGGATGGGCATGCGGCCTGAGGACTATAAGACTTCTTTTATGGCATCTTAGAAACATTTAGTATCTTGTCTACCGGCAGAGCCTTGCATTTTATCACCCTTCCCGCTGAGCCATGAGTAATGCATTTCACACAGTTTTTTGCACTTTCTATTTTATTTGCCGAGAACATTTTTAATTCGAAGTGACATAGAATCGTTCTGGTAATATCTCTGCACATGATGTTTTGTGTTTAGCACTGACTGAATCTCATTGTCATCAAACCAATCTTTATATCTGCTGGTTGTTGGTAAGAGGTGTTCTAGAGTAGTTTTTAAATTTAATGTGATATAAAATTTGGCTCATTTTACAATGAACAATACGAAACAAAGGCCTGAGAAAAATGTATGCAAAGAAAACAATACCAAAGCTAGTGATATAAACAATACACAATTTAAGTATACTATTTAATGTTGGGGTCAATAGTTTTATTTGCCTCTAAGGGATTGTCTCACAACCTGCGTTTGAGTTCAGTGGAAAACTCTTCAGCCATGTTTGTACACTTGAGCTAGTGGATAATAAGGTTTGTCTACATTTCTGGCCGCCCTGCCTTCTCCTGGGTAAGATAGGAAGTTTTAATTTTGATGTGATGAGTGGATGGTCAGTCCAGCAGTCAGCACCACACACATCATTGGTTACTCTAACATCTTGCATGTTACTTTTTCAGGTGATGACATAATCCTGTGCCAGTGTTTTGAACACAAATGGATCCAGGAAGTCTGTTTCAAGTGGGGAAAGTGGAAGATTGTCTTGGTAGTGGTTGAGTTCATTTTTCGTACACAGGTTTAGGAGCAGTAGACTGTTGCTGTTATACTTTCCGTGGCCATATCTTCCGATAGTTCCTTCCCATGTCTGGTGGCCTGTTTCATCTCTAGCATTAAAGTCCCCATGGATAATTAGCTTCTCTAATTTTGGAACTTTTGAGATGACATCGTCTAGAGATGACATCATCTAGAGATGACATCATCCAGAGATGACATCATCCAGAGATGACATCATCCAGAGATTACATTGTCTAGAGATCACATTGTCTAGTTCTTCATAAAATTTGTTTTTTTGGTTTTCTCGTTATTAGACATTGTTGGAGCATGAGCACTGATGTGATTGCTCTACTAAATTCCATTCATAGCCACAGTTTGAACAGAAGCACAGAGATAAATATTATCCCAGTTCTTCATGTCCATTTCATGGGGGTCACACTGTCCACTGAAGGAACAGTACAGAAAAAGTTAAAAATATATTTAAATAAAAAACAGTGCCATCTCAGTGAAAGAAGTTTAAAGGATTAATACCAAGATATGTCACCATGTCTCCAAGAGACGACGGATTCATTTATTAACATCCTGGAGTGGCCTTACACCACTTCTCACAGGTGAGCTAATGAGGATGTTGTTTATTAAACGTGCTGGCATTCATAAGTACAGAAAAAAATAAAAGCTATGAGGGGTGCTGCAACTTTCATAGTTTTGTTCCAGGTTCCCCTCATAATACCAAATTTTAAAACCACTGAGCTAGACTATTAGTAATTGAAACAACTGTCCATTTAGGTTTATAAGTTGCCTGAAATAATATTTTCTTGCAATGGTACTGTTAAATAGTTCATTTAAAAAAAGCCATATATAGAGGTACAATTTTAAAATAATCATAATTGAATGAACATATGAGGAGATAAGCAAAATAGCAAATTAAAAATAAAATCTTCAAATTCAATACTAGGTATAAGTAAAAAAATAAAAATAAAAGGCAATTGTTCATAAATATTCAGGATAAATTCTGCTCTAAAGCATGTCAACTCACATAATGTTTACTTGGCAATCTTCGCTTCTCTGCGTCTATCACTTCAATATCAATGATGTACTTTCCCATGTTTCAATTTCCACAATAACCGTGTAAGCTGTTAAAAGTTACAAATAAATCTGAAATTATTAAAACATTAAAATAATATATGTTCTATTCCTACTTATTTTTAATTCATACCTACAGGTTAGGGTGCTTTTTATTTATAAAAATCATCCAACCAAAATGGTGAGCAAAGACTGAGTATTCTTTGTGCTTTTTCCCCCTCCTCCCTTATTCTTTAAAAAAATTTTTAAAAACGAATTGTGAAGCGGGACGACCATAAAAATTTTGATTTGAATAGCCGATAGGTAATTTAAGAATATGATAAAACATCAATTGAATTTTTAGTTAGACGTTAGTTTGAACGTTATGACATTATTAAGCTGTTTAAAATTATGTGTATAAATAAGTAGGGGGAAGCAGTTGCATCAATAGGGTATGCGGACACTGAACCATACCGGGAGTAACATTCACACAGAAGGTGACATTAATGGAAATGCAAGTAAGAAAGAGCTCACTCGAGTCGGTTTCATAACAGATCATAGTTTAATCCAAGAGCAGGGTGCAAATTCAAGATTGGTACATTGCCCATAAGATCAATGGTGAAGACAACGGTAGTTCCCATCATTAACAATATTATTGTTTGCAGTGGTGGAACTAGGGTATGTGGTTGGTGCAGACAAAAAGTTGTCAGGAGAAAAAACAAAAAATAAATAATAGCTTCTACAATTTCTGGACATATATTGTGTACCAGAACAGGGTTTCAATGACCCTTTTGAAGTGCTGCACACCCTATACAGTTCAAAACATTTCCTGCACCCAATCTATATGTCAAAATCATAGTTCCACCACCCCCTAAGACAAAAATGTAAATAGATCTGATTTTCTGGGTCTCATGCTGAGCTCATCTTTTTGATATTGAATGTCCTTAGTCAATTGATTAACCTTATTAACTAAAACAATGTCACAAATGTGGAGTGTACTGGTAAGTTATTTTTTTTATATTCGAAAGGAACCAAGTAAATTAAAATTTTAGTTACAACATTACAATAATTTGATGCTTTATTTATTCTACAAATACTTTTTATTTTATGTGAACAAATTCTAAAACAAACAAAGTTGGGAATAATAAAAGATAGAGAAATAATGAAACTAGACCCCACAGAAAGTTTCTACAGAAGCAGGTCCTAAACAGTGTTCCTTTTGGTTGTTGCCAAAAGCAAAGTCTGTGCAAATGTGCAAGAAAACTAAATAAATGATGGGCCTAAGGGAAAAAACCCACCCATATATTATTATTTAATCTAATCACAAAAGTTTTGAAGCAAGACAATGCTGACTAGATGATCTACTCCTAAATCAAGTTACGAATATTTGTATCCCCTGCAGTAGAGAAAAATATTTTTGTAAATAAATGAATGGATAGATTATGGATGCAACTCAAAACTTGGGCAATGTGAGAATGTAAGAACAAAACTCGAACAAAGTAAGCTTATCTCAAGTAAAATAAAAGGATTGAAAAAACACACCAAATTAGTATTAGTAATTATTAGCTCCTATCATTCTTACTCTTACAATCTGCATGATTCATTCTTGAGAAATTTTTCACATAGTCACATAGTTTAAAATATTTCAATTATCTTAATGCAGCTACCTTATGTATATTATAATTATCTGCCATGTTTTTGAATTTGAAAATAAAATATATTATAGGCTGATATACAATTATATTATATTTATATATATCATAATATATGTATCTGTATTTGTAATTAGGCCTAATGAATAATGAATTTTTTCAGAAACTTCACTTAGACTTAGAATCATAGAATGTATGGTCATTATTGTCATTGTACCTATACAATCACTTAGTAATAGTAGTTAGTAGTAAACTTTGACTTTGTTAATTGCTGAGGCGCAAACTCAAACAAGTCAAAGTCGACCTCCCTATGCCCTGCCCTAAGAAAATAATAAATCTTGAACTTGCAAAGTGCTTTCAAACAATATCAGTGTAAGAATAAGTGAGTCTCACCTTCGCCTACCTTTAACTACTTACTAATTAATAAATAATTATTGTATTATGAAATTATGAATATTGAATATGTATTTATTTATTATTATGTTTTAATTTTTAATGTAATCTTTATAATCTATACTAGCAGTGGCTATTATTAATATAATTTATTCAATTTATATATTTAGTTGATTTAGTTATTAATAATTATTATTATTACTAATACTAAGTAGGCCTAATAATTAATAGTTTTAAGTTCAAGTCAGTGACAGTGTTATCAGTGAAGTCTGTGTCTTCTGTATAGTCACTACTGTATTTGTAATTTGTAGTTTCTACTACGCGCACTTCCACTTAGACTTACCAATAATAATAAATAAAATCTCTTTACTCTTTAAAAAAATTCCTTCTACTAAAAAACCTCTTAGAAGTTACACGCTTTCCACCTGTCAGATCAGCTAAAAGAAATTACACACTGTTAGTGTTAGTCACTGTCATTTGATCCTAAGATAAACAAGGCTATAAATTATAAACGTTTTGAAAAAAAATATCGAAGGGCCGCTTCTATAAATAAAAATAAATAAAGCGGAAGAAGTTAATGAAGTGTTTGGAAAAGTTTCCTGTAATAGTCTAATTAACAAAACATAATATTTAGAAGAAAAAATACAATATTGTCTAATAATGAAATATATTAAAATGCATGAAAATGTTTTTTAAAAAAAAAGACAAGGTCTAATCTTACTGTTAGATTTCGTTCGAAATTAACTTAGCCATTTAAGTTATGTCGTCACGAACTGCACTAGAGCTACCTGATTAAAATACAAAACTAAACACAGCAAAACTGATCTATACTATAAATTCAACTTGTAGATCTCAACACAAGTCGTTGCTTTTATTTATAATCGTTGATGATTTTTTAAACACTATGTTAACAATTGTTAAACATTCATTGTCACAAAAGTCAAGACTTTCCACCGATCGCCAAATTTTGTTCTAGTAAGAGGAATTGTTTAATAATAATATGTAAACTGCAAACAAAAGGTAGGCCTACAAAGGCAAAGGCTTTAAATTTATTTTCTAGGCGAAATTAAAAAAATCAATTTCAGATGCACTTATTATTTTATAACAGATTAAAAATAAATATTTTTTAAACAGTTGTCATTTTTGTTTTTGATGTTTACCAACAGTTTTTCAGAGTCAAAATTTCAAAATACTAAAAAAGTTTGACAGTTAAAAAATATTTTTAAAAGAAAAAAGCTGCGCCCCTCACTTCTATAGCCCTTTAAGTAAAATGTTAAAGATGTAGACAATTGTTATTGTTATCATCATCAAATGGCACTATTACACGAGACAGAGCCGTCGTTTGGCTCACTGAAACCATTTGCAGCAGCAGAGAGGTCTCGAATATCTTGAGGGTCCAAAGTTGTGATGTGGAAACAATTTTAAACTATCAATTTTAAATGTGGAAGGCACAGAACTGAAAAGGGGCAGAGGGCCCCCAAAAGTCACGCGTCGGCTCTGAATGTGGAGGGCTCTGACATGCTCTATCCTCCCCTCTCCCCCACACACACCTTTTTAAAAAATAAAAAAAGTATTGTTATAAAATAAATAAATATGAATATAATTATCTTATGGTAGTTTTCTCTCTGATATTAACTTGCTTTAAAAAACTAAAAACGTGCGCTGGGTTCTTATATAAATCTCTTTTATAAATGCAGAAACAATCGAAAGTTAAACGAAAAAAAAAAAATATGATTTGTTTTAATTAAAAAAAAAAAAAAAAAACTTTAATTGTAGTTTTTTTTTTTTAATTTTAAAAAATTATATTTAAAAAAAAAATTATCTTCCCGCATACCCTGGCATTTCATCGTGCTCACTGTTAAGAGGCTCTGCTCAAGCTGATGCTTATATAGTTTTTACTTGAATGGGAGGGTGTGGATTTTTTCTTTTTTAAATCGTGCAAGAGAAGGCGCTAATTGAAAAATGCTTTATAATAAAATTATTTATTCTGTAAACATTCAAAATCTGTTTTAGCCCCGGGTTTTATAATGGCTTTTGATGACAAATGACATATAGGCTAAATGAATGTAACCTTTTTAGGAAGGCCAACATATTGTTTAGATATAACTTGATACACTTGTTTGCCACACATTGGATTCTTATAGGTGAAAAGAGTTTCTTTAACTCCGTCATGGCCTGCCCCAAGCCCGCGTGCAAAAGGAGGAGGGTTGGCGTGAGGCCAGCTACCTCACCCATAAAAACAATAGCTACAGAAACGCCAAGAATAATACACCACCCAAAATAATTCAGCCCAGAGAAGAGAGGACCCATCTTCCCCAAGAAGAGTTATGAAGCCTTGCGACCGAACCGAGGCTATACTGGAAGCCTCAAAGCCGAGGAGCCTCCTTTCCAAAGAAGCAAACATAGGCGCGGGGAATGTTAGAACCATGTATGAAACAGGGAAATCAGCACAGGTGGCGGCAGAAATGAGAACTTACAAACTCACACTGCTTGGCCTCCGTGAAACAAGATGGACACAAGCTGGATAGTTAACTTTAGTCTCAGGATAATCACTAATATACTCAGGACATGGGGAGGAAAATGCTCCACGCGCACAAGAAGTAGCTTTCATGATGACACGGATGGCACAAGAGGCATAGATAGGATGGGAAGCCCATGGACCCAGATTATACAGAAACTTTCCGAAACAAGAAGAAGAAAATTAATATGAATGTAATACAGTGCTATGCACCCACCAACGATAGTAAGGAAGACGAAAAAGAAGTTTTCTACAAAAGACTACAAGCAATAATGGAATAATTTCAAGGTAGAGATCTTAATATCATAATGGGATCTTAATATCATAATGGGAAATCTAAATGCTAAGATTGGAAAAGAAAATATAGGATAAGAAGAAATTATGGGGTACCGTGGTATAGGAGAGAGAAATGAGAACGGTGAAAGACTTCTTGCGCAGCAAATGAGCTCGTTATTGGGGGCAGTGAATTCCAACATAAAAACGTCCACAAGGGAACTAGGGTGTCCCCTGACATCAAAAGACAAAACCAAATCGATTATATATGCATCAGCAAAAAATGAGAAGGTTTCTATAAGATGTACGAGCAAAAAACAGGAACAGATGTCGCATCTGATCATCATCTTGTTTGGGCAAGACTCAAGTTAAAACTGAAAAAAAAGCGGAAGATCCAGCTGCTAAAAGAATAAAATTCAACATAGCACTTCTGGCAAATGGGCGGAAGCGAGAGGAATTCAGTGCTATCTTAAGAAATAAGTTCCAGGCATGGTAAGACCAAACAGATGATGACCAGATAGAACATAAATTGCAAAATATAAAGACGCCTGTAACATCCACTTGCAACAATGTTCTAGGATCAGTGAAGCAGAAACACAAAGACTGGCTCTCACTTAAAACACTGTACAAATAAAAGAGAGGAAATACATGAAAAGTGTAGTTAACAGCAACCTTACCAGGGTGGAGAAAAGGAAAGCACAAGAGAAATATAAAGCAGCAACTCGAAGGGTAAAAAACAGCACCAAAAAAGATTAAAATGCATACTTAGAAGCAGCTAGGAAGGGAAACTTGAAAGAGCTCTATGACACAACAAGAAAGCTCTCAGGAAGATACAAGAGGTCAGAGAGACCTGCTAACGATGAGGAAGGCAGATCAATAACGGAGCAAAAAGAACAACATAAAAAATGGGTGGAATATTTTAGGGAATTACTAAACAGACCTCCATCAACAGACACGCTGTATACACAACCAGCACATAAAGCCTTACAAATAGAAAAAAAATGGCCCCAAATAAGGAAGCAATAGCTCTGGCCATCAAGCAGCTCAAATTGAGGAAAGCATCGGGACCGGATAACATCACAACAGAGATGATGAGATCAGATATAGATACAATAGTCAACATGCTGCACCCCCTTTTTGAAAAGATTTAGGAAGAAGAGAGCGTACCATAAGATTGAAAAGAAGGATACCTCATCAAAATATCAATGAATGGGATCTCAGCAACTTTGCAAACTATAGAGGAATTACACTGCTGTCTGTACCAGGAAAGGTCTTTAGGAAATTATTATTTTGAATAGAATGAAAGACCAGGTCGACATGCAATTACGAGGTTAACAGGCTGGCTTCCGCCGAAACAGATCGTGCACTTATCAAACTGCAATAATACGAATCATTATAGAACAGTTCATCGGATGGAACTCCGCGCTATATACAAATTTTATCGACTACGAAAAGGCATTTGATAGCCTGGACCGACAAATCGTGTGTAAACTTCTCCGACACCATGGAGTACATTCTTACAAGGCAGTGGTAGTCTTCTTAAGGTGTACATTCATACAAAGGCAGTGGTAGCATTCTTAGAGTGTACAGTCATACAAAGGCAATGGTAGCATTCTTAGAGTGTACATTCATACAAGGCAGTGGTAGCATTCTTAGAGTTAGTTTTTGTTGGGACTTGTGACAACTCTTTTTTCGTTCTTTCTATCACTTCTTCTTCAATAGGTAAGTTATATGTTACACTAATTTGTTACAAATACTTTAATTAAAATGGATACAATTTGCTTTGTATTACTCATAAAATCATGTATTTGATCTTTAATTTATGCCTGAATAAACTTTTCACCTCCACACATTCTTTGCGTCGTCAATTCAGTAAATACCAGCAGGAAGAACATTAGAGAAACAAATTAAAGAAAATCCAAAGTTGTGAATTACTTCCTTTACTAATCAACGAATGATGTCAGAAGAAGATTATTTAATAACTTTCAATTATATTCAAATGTGTTGAATATGTATTTAATGATTCATTTAAGGCATTGTTACTTCAAAATTCACAGCTTTCGTTCTGAAATACGCTAGTGTGGTCCCCCAGCACTCTGAACCACTGAGCATTATGAGTACAGTCAATTGAGACATTACTTGTTATAATTGTGACCATTTCGTAAATTTAGTTCATTTCATCAAAAGTGGTGGTATGACTGATACATATTGTGGACGCGGATATTCAGTGCGAAAATCAATTACACATTTTTGGATCACCGAAAATCATTTAGTCAAAGTCATTGCGTCTGTGGCCACGTAGACAGATTTCTCTCTTGATTTACGTTCCAACACATTAACGTCGGCATTGTTGTTGTTGTCAAAATACCTTGTTGGTGACGTCAGCAAAATGTCCCGCTGAGTCGAGGTCCTATTTTCGGTGGCAATATTGAGTTGACAGCGTTCAGATCCATGATATTGAGTTGACAGCGTTCAGATCCATGATATTGAGTTGACAGCGTTCAGATCCATGATATTGAGTTGACAGCGTTCAGATCCATGATATTGAGTTGACAGCGTTCAGGTCCATGATATTGAGTTGACAGCGTTCAGATCCACGATATTGAGTTGACAGCGTTCAGATCCATGATATTGAGTTGACAGCGTTGAGGTCCATGATATTGAGTTGACAGCGTTCAGATCCATGATATTGAGTTGACAGCGTTCCGGTCCATGATATTGAGTTGACAGCGTTCAGGTCCATGATATTGAGTTGACAGCGTTCAGATCCATGATATTGAGTTGACAGCGTTCAGATCCATGATATTGAGTTGACAGCGTTGAGGTCCATGATATTGAGTTGACAGCGTTCAGATCCATGATATTGAATTGACAGCGTTGAGGTCCATGATATTGAGTTCACAGCGTTCAGGTCCATGATATTGAGTTGACAGCGCTCAGATCCATGATATTGAATTGACAGCGTTCAGATCCATGATATTGAGTTGACAGCGTTCAGGTCCATGATATTGAGTTGACAGCGTTCAGGTCCATGATATTGAGTTGACAGCGCTCAGATCCATGATATTGAATTGACAGCGTTCAGATCCATGATATTGAGTTGACAGCGTTCAGGTCCATGATATTGAGTTGACAGCGTTCAGATCCATGATATTTAGTTGACAGCGTTCAGGTCCATGAAATTGAGTTGACAGCGTTCAGATCCATGATATTGAATTGACAGCGTTCAGGTCCATGACATTGAGTTGACAGCGTTCAGGTCCATGATATTGAGTTGACAGCGTTCAGGTCAATGATATTGAGTTGACAGTGTTCAGGTCCATTATATTGAGTTGACAGCGTTCAGGTCCAGGATATTGAGTTGACAGCGTTCAGGTCCATGATATTGAGTTGACAGCGTTCAGGTCAATGATATTGAGTTGACAGCGTTCAGATCCATGATATTGAGTTGACAGCGTTCAGATCCATGATATTGAGTTGACAGCGTTCAGGTCCATGATACTGAGTTGACAGCGTTCAGATCCATGATATTGAGTTGACAGCGTTCAGTTCCATGATATTGAGTTGACAGCGTTCAGGTCCATGATATTGAGTTGACAGCGTTCAGGTCCATGATATTGAGTTGACAGCGCTCAGATCCATGATATTGAATTGACAGCGTTCAGATCCATGATATTGAGTTGACAGCGTTCAGGTCCATGATATTGAGTTGACAGCGTTCAGATCCATGATATTGAGTTGACAGCGTTCAGGTCCATGATATTGAGTTGACAGCGTTCAGATCCACGATATTGAGTTGACAGCGTTCAGATCGTTGATGTCTCATTGACATTCAACCAGCTCTTTACAAATGAATTTTCGGTGGACAATTTGTAACGTCCTCTGCGATGTCCATAAAAAGCTTTTCTCTAAACGTAGCATCGTGTTCTGAGAAATCATAGCATTTTTGTATAGTTGCATGTTTGTATGTTTGCATGTTTGTATGTTTGTATGTTTGCATGTTTGTATGTTTGCACGTTTGAATGTTTGTATGTTTGCATGTTTGCATGTTTGTATGTTTGCATGTTTGTATGTTTGCATGTTTGTATGTGTGCATGTTTGTATGTTTGCATGTTTGCATGTTTGCATGTTTGCATGTTTGTATGTTTGCATGTTTGTATGTTTGCATGTTTGCATGTTTGTATATTTGCATGTTTGTATGTTTGTATATTTGCATGCTTGTATGTTTGCATATGTGCATGTTTGTATGTTTTTATCCTTGTATGCTACTATGCTTGTATGTTTGCATATGTTCATGTTTGTATGTTTGTATGTGTGCACGTATTTATATTTATATAAGTCGGTAAGGAATGACTTTATTCGTGTACTTAGAGTGTTGATCAAACTTTAAAGGGTAAGCAATTGCATACTTGTACAACGCACCACTATTCAAAAGGCCGTATCTTTTGCTAACAATGCTAGTTCTTGACATACCCATAGCTCTGCTGTATGGATATTTATTATTGATATATTATTGTCTCTCTATGAGTCGATGGTTTTGGTTCATTGGAAGTGGTGGAAGTGGCAAAATCACAAAGTCTGGGCGTGGGTCTTTTTATGGAGTTTCAACAGTTTCCCAGTCAGCAGATTCGACCCCCCCCCCCCTTTTTTTTTTCTTTGCGCACCCAAAGCAGTTTGTGAAACCTGGAGTTATATTTCACAAATAAATTTTAAAGTGATTTAAAAAATCTGGACTAGACAAGATTTACGAGCAGTGATTAGAACAGGGGTCAGGAAATCGCGATGAGGGAGCTGTATGCGGCTCTTTAACGACATGACTGCGGCTCGGCCACAAATCGGTTTTGACTACCAAAAACATGGTTCTTGAAAAGAAGTTTGGCTCTCAAATTTTTTTTAAATCACCCAGCAGCTGATTATTGGCTCTTTTGACTAATGAGTTTGCCGACCACTGGATTGGAATTTAAAAAATCTCAAACAATTTAAAGAAAATAGAAAGTTTTCTTACTATTTCAAATTAAGCAAACTCACCACGGAGCTCTATTCGAATTGACTGATTAGGGCTAGACCATGGGCGCCCGCAGGGGGGGGGGCCAAGAGGGGGCACTTGCCCCCCCCCTCATTGATTGGATACATTTTTTTTAGACAAAAATAGACAAAAAATGTATTAAAGTAAAGAGAAAATAAAGAGAAAGTAACTAAGCTGATGTCCTGGCCGTTCGTTCACCATACAAATACGCAACAGTAAATTAAAACTACATTAAAACATTACTACAACATTCCCTCCCCCCCCCCCTGGAAAGTTAATCGGTTTTTTTGCCCCCCCCCCCCCCCCCTCGGAAAGTTTTCTGCGGGCGCCCATGGGCTAGACCAATTATTTGCACGGTAACAGAAGTCACAGGGCTAGACCAATTATTCCCCCCGTAAAAGACGTCACAAACCAAAAGTTGTGAAACTAGGGTAGAAAGGTATTATTCCTTCGCGTCAAAATTATATTTTAAATAAGTTTCGGTCATTGTAAATAGGTTAAATTTAAGTCCAACACGTAAGAGGGAAAATAATGAGCTGGGTGTCCCGTGCGTTCAGGGGTTCCTCCTCTGTAATTTCGCACGTTATCATTACTTAATTATCGTGTTATTTTCACTAATAGGGATAAATGAATTTAGATCCCTTCGATGCATTTTTTAAAAAAAGGAAACTATTTAGTATGAAACCAAAACATTAGTTGATTTGTTTAACTATCTGTCCTGAATCTAGCACGAACGTGTGAGCATATCTAATCTCTACAAAGCTCTAACGCCCGACGTATGAATCACACAGACGCAGTAGCATAGTCAGTAGGGGACAGTAGGCCTACTCCCTCTTAGCCCTTCTACGAAAGAAAGCATGGCTCATTGAGACTATAAAATTGTATGTATTTAGTTTCAAATGGCTCTTGATGTTTAATTTTTTCAAAACCTGCCTACACCACTGCCCAGGCTGTCCTGTTTCTGGGGTTACTGGGTCAAGCAAGTACTTTGAAACTTAACCGTCTTACTAAGTGTCAGTAAACGTTCGACATTAGAGACTGCGGTGTTTTTGTGAAGAGACATCAGCTTATATTTCGCACAAGTAACTTAAGAGAGAAAAAAAAAGCCAACTATTCTTAACAACAAACAAGTTAATTTAATTGAGGAAATGACCAAAATGTTTTGACTAAGACATCATTTAATATTATGTCACATTGCAGTTTATGCAGCTTTGATCATTCGCTATAAGCGTTCGCTTATCGCTTAATCAAATGTGTTAAATACAGATAAAGCCAAGTTTCCGTCTTAGTCCCATTAATGACTATAAGGTTTCTCTGCCCCCTACTCCACCCCCCCCCCTACATTTTCCCCAAAGATACCTCACGTATTCAATCTTAGGGGCCGCCCATCAAGTACGCCACGCTTCGGAAAGGGGGGTGGGGGAGGTTAGTCTAAGAAAGTGTGACACGTGGGGAAGGGGAGGTTTAGGGGGGGGGTAAAGATAATATTTAACGCCAGACATTTTTATATTTTTTATCATACATTTAAGAACTGAAATTGAAAGTGATGTTAAGCTTTCTGTTGTGATTGATGTACTCTGAAAGAAGATGTCACGTGTATCAGTTTAACAGTTGTATAGTGGATGTCTTTTAGATAACATTTTTATTAGTTGTTGATTTTTAGTTCAAAAGTGTGACATACTGTGGGGGATCTGAGATGTGACAGGAGGGAGGGAGAGGTAAAAAAAAATTGTCAAAAAATGACGTGACGTACATTATGGACGGCCTTCGGTCTTTACAGTAATTTCATGTAACACTGGGAAAATATGAAAACTAATGGCACATTTTTATCAATTTTTTTAAAATTCCAAAACTCATTTTAAATATTTTAATTCTAAAATAATATATACATATTTTTTTTTTTTTAGTAAACTACAGTTTGTGTTCGAACTGTCCACCATTAGCTTCAACACAGGCTCCAAAGAAGCGCACTCCATTGACCATTTTATGATCAAAAGGTTTCCCTTCTTTCCGGACACAGTGTATATACAAAGCTCAATTTGGGTTTGTTTGTTCGACAGTTAAATACTTTAAAAAAAAAAAGCAACAACAACAAATAACTAGATGCTGTTCTAACAAACCTCAGATGTTCTGTTCAGACAAACCTCAGATGCTCTGTTCAGACAAAGCTCAGATGCTCTGTTCAGACAAACCTCATATGCTTTGTTCAGACAAACCTGAGATGTTTTGTTCAGACAAACCGCAGATGCTCTGTTCAGACAAACCTCAGATGCTCTGTTCAGACAAACCTCAGATTTTCTGTTCAGACAAACCTCAGATTTTCTGTTCAGACAAACCTCACATGCTCTGTTCAGAAAAAACCTCAGATTTTCTGTTCAGAAAAACCTCAGATGCTCTGTTCAGACAAACCTCAGATGCTCTGTTCAGACAAACCTCAGATGCTCTGTTCAGACAAACCTCACCCCAGATTTTCTGTTCAGACAAACCTCAGATGCTCTGTTCAGACAAACCTCAGATTTTCTGTTCAGACAAACCTCAGATGCTCTGTTCAGACAAACCTCAGATGCTCTGTTCAGACAAACCTCAGATGCTCTATTCAGAAAAACATTAGATGTTCTCTATTTTCGTAGCATCAGAATAGGTCTCAGTTTGCTTTCTTTAAAATTGTTGTGTAGACATGTAGTCTACAGGAGTATCATGCACATTTTCCTGTAGACTACACATTGTCTATAAAACAAGCTTAGAGTGTTTCTCACTGTATTTCAATGTTTCTGCTGTCGAATGTCTTTTGGCCAGAAACGTTTGCAGTTTTGCTAGTTACCCCCAATGATCTGGGCTTGTCAGCTCACTACATTACAGTAAGAGTGACACGTTGCTAGATGTGTAGTCTACTGTTAGTATTAGACTTTTATTCATATTTCATTCTATATAATAAAGTACATTTGTATTATGGCACTGGTTTTCTTCATTTTGGAGAGAACTGTTTCAAAAATTTACCTGTGCTAGCCAGTATCAGTATTATGTCTAAAATCTACCTGTGTTAGCCAGCCAGTAGTGTTTCAAAAATCTACCTGTGTCAGCCAGTATTGTGTTTAAAATCTAAATGTGTTAGCCAGAGTGTTTCAAAAATCGATTTGTGTCAGCAAGTATTGTGTCTAAAATTTAAATGTGTTAGCCAGCAGTGTGTCTAAAATCTACCCGTGTCAGCCAATAGTGTTTGAAAAAATCTACCTGTTTCAGCACACTTTCAAATTCCCCTAGACCATGAGATTGTTCGAATTCCTTGAACACACTAAAGGGACGTGGCACCATCAACAATAAATTTGAGATATGTACTTTATCTTGATGAACACAATTGTTGATGATGCTGATTCACAGAGCGCAGTTGATCCAAACAAGGAAAATAATTGTGAATTGCTAGGTTTCAATATTTCAAGATTGCTGTCAGTCAAAAAAAGTTTTCTACATTTTTAACTTCTTTCCGCTTTAACCTCCGTAAACAATCAAACTAATCTCTTCATCAGCCACTTGTTCTCTTTGTCGTCTTTGCAACAGAAATGTTATGTTCGTGAAATTGTAGTTGTCAACAGACACGCCTTTAATCTACATTAAAATCATATAACGAAGCACATTCATACCACTTCGTACTTGACTAACTGGACGCGTCATTTTGAATACAATTACACTCGGATAACGTTTACTGTTTTGAGAATAGTTTTAATTGTACATACGTTTATATTTAAAAATATTTAAAAAAATGTGTGCATAACCCAATTCGTCAGATGTATCGGTTGGGGATAGGGTTTGCCCACCCCGGCCCTACACTCTGAGGGAGACTAACCCTTGAGAGAGTACATCGTCACTGCCCCGGTGTTGATCGTTTCCGTTTTTTTTTTTAAATGTATTACAATGTACATTTTAATTTTCAGCACATCAATAAATACTTATTTTAACCAAGACAACATATTACAAAAAAAACCCCCACCCCCCCCCCCCCCCCAAAAAAAAAATCTTAAGCAGACCGGCACAACTCAAAATGTAAGGTGGGCCGAATACTTTATGTAAAAAATTATGCGGGCTGTCGTAAGTTATGAAAAACTTGTGTGGGCCGAAAGATAATAGGACAGGGGGGGGGGTAAGCAATTAAGAAAAAAATAATAATAAAGAATACTTTGTTACTTCGCGGGCCGCCAAGTGACCGCTGGAGGGCCGTATATTGTGCAGGCCTGATCTAAAGTAACCGACTATGTTCAATTCGGGACCCCTTAAACGATTTACAAGCTTTAAAGTTGATCATGAACAAAGGATTTTGTTAGGGTAAAAAATTAAATTGCAACTTGTGGAATGGAATTCGCTCCTGGGCCACCAGACGCTCCACCTGGGCCACAAGACTCTCCACCTTGGCCACCAGACTCTCTACCTGTGCCACCAGACTTTCCACCTGGGCCACCGGACTCTCCACCTGGGCGGCCAGACTCTCAACCTGGGCAACCAGACTCTCCACCTGGGCCACCAGACTCTCTACCAGGTATATTTAAAACTAAACAGGCATATACATGAAAGTGAGATTTGGTATTAGAGAGTAATTTTCAGAGGCGTATCTAAGGAAGGGGGTAGAGGGAGGGGGAAAGAAATCCCCGGGCGCAAGACTTGTTGGTGCGTAAAAAGGGGTTTTGGTGGCATTTTATTGAAGAAAATAACGGGCCTCAGAGTTTAAAGAGGTCGTAAAGATGAATCATGTCTCCGGACGCCAAGCCCTCTAGCTATTTATATGTATATGGGGAAACTTTCAGGAGGAGTAAGAACAAGTCGACAATAATGATTGAGATCATTTGCCAAAATCTTAACGTGCTCTAGGTAATTGATCCACTCACTGAGGGATCGATCTATTGCTGATAGAAATAGGAAGTAGCGACCTATTGCTGGCTGAAATAAGAAGTATCGATCTATTGCTTATTGAAATAGGAAGCATCGATCTATGGCTGACTGAAATAGGACGTATCGATCTATTTCTGGCTGAAATTAGAAGTATCGATGTATTGCTTATTGAAATGGGAAGTATCGATCTATGGCTGACTGAAATAGGACTATCGATCTATTGCTGGCTGAAATAAGAAGTGTCGATCTATTGCTTATTGAAATATGAAGTATCAATCTATTGCTTATTGAAATATGAAGTATCGATCTACGGCTGACTGAAATAGGAAGTACCGATCTATTGATTACTGAAATAGTCTATTGCCAAGTCCCGCAGCTCTCTTCTCATGATCTTGCCGTTAGCATTGAGCGGGAAACTGTCCAAGAAAAGTATTTTGAATGCCTTGAAGCGTTCTGCTGGTATAGCCTTGACATACAACGTTTCACAAAATGCTATCAGATCCTCCTCAGACAGATTGGAATTCTTGCTGCGAACAACGCATGCGCAAATTTCCTGGGCAATATCCGGGTGTGGGATACCTGGATAGTGGATAATGGCAAGACTTAACGTAGAATAAACCTCAGTACATGTGTATATTATGTAAAGGAAACATTATGTCGGTTCTTTAGCGACTTAGCGTTGGCGTCATAGCGTTGGCGTCATAGCGTTGGCGTCATAGCGTTGGCGTCATAGCGTTGGCGTCATAGCGTTGCCGTCATAGCGTTGGCGTCATAGCGTTGGCGTCATAGCGCTGGCGTCATAGCGTTGCGACATAGCGTTGGCGTCATAGAGTTGGCGTCATAGTGTTGCCGTCATAGCGTTGGCGTCATAGTGTTGGCGTCATAGCGTTGGCGTCATAGAGTTGGCGTCATAGCGTTGGCGTCATNTTGGCGTCATAGTGTTGGCGTCAGAGTGTTGGCGTCATAGGGTTGGCGTCATAGCGTTGGCGTCATAGAGTTGGCGTCATAGAGTTGGCGTCATAGTGTTGCCGTCATAGTGTTGGCGTCATAGTGTTGCCGTTATAGTGTTGGTGTCATAGTGTTGGCGTCATAGTGTTGGCGTCATAGCGTTAGCGTCATAGTCTTGGCGTCATAGAGTGAGTGTCATAGCGTTGGCGTCATAGTGTTGGCGTCATAGAGTTGGTGTCATAGATTTGGCGTCATAGCGTTGGCGTCATAGCGTTGGCGTCACAGCGTTAACTCCTTACAGAACTTAAACGTCCAAGTGATCTGACGCAAATGTGGAAGTTAAATTTTCACGTCATCCACCACCTCTCACTCCTCCCCCTCCCACTCTTTATCCCCTCTCTCTCTCTCTCTCTCTGCCTCTCTTTATCCTCTCTCTCCCTACCTCCCCTCTCTCCTTCCACCCCCCTTATCCTCTCCCTCTCTTTATCCTTTCGTTCTCTCTTTCCCCCTCTCTCCCCCATCTTCATCTCTCCCTCTCTCTCTCTCAACGATTGTATACAGAAAGATAATCACTGAATGAAAGATCACTGTGCTGTCTGCGAAATATTTTAAAATTTTCATAAGTCCGCTGATATAAAAATGTTGCAGATAATCTCAATAAATGTGATGGAAATATACATACAACACAAGAATCAATCTATTAAGAGGACCATTTATTAGATGTACATGCGCATCCAAAAATTTGATCGAAATAAATTTCGTCGACGGTAAATTGATAGACGGTAACTTGATCGTTTGAAAATTTGGTCAAAACTTTTTCTTTCTTCAGTTTTTACGTTAAAATTTTGCTACAAATTTCTTTTTGAACGCATTATTTTGTTTGACTCTATAGTGTAGTGCGTTCAAAAAGAAATTTGACAAAAATTTTAACGCGTGAAATGAAAAAAAAAAGAAGATTCGACCATATTTCCGTTCGATCAAATTTTCGTCGTTCAATTTACCGTCGACGAACTTTGTTTCGAACGGAAATATGGTCGAATCTTCCTTTTTTTCATTTGACGTGTTTTACCGTCGACGAAATTTCTTTCGATCAAATTTCCGGTAACCCAAGTACATGATATTTTCTACATAACTTAGTTGAGAACCTCCTTAGGGCAGCCATTTTGTGACAAACCTTAGATCTTAGAGCAATAAATATATGAGGTTTGGTTGGTCTGCAGTTCTTTCCCCGTGGGGTGCAAGCGTACCTAAGAAACCGAAAGTTTTCTCGAACCGTGAACTACCCAAAGACTTTTCCCTGTCGTGAACTACCCAAAGACTTGTCCCTGTCGTGAAATACCCAAAGACTAAACACTGTCGTGAACTACCCAAAGACTTGTCCCTGTCGTGAACTACCCAAAGACTTAACACTGTCGTGAACTACCCAAAGACTTAACACTGTCGTGAACTACCCAAAGACTTGTCCCTGTCGTGAACTACCCAAAGACTAAACACTGTCGTGAACTACCCAAAGACTTGTCCCTGTCGTGAACTACCCAAAGACTTAACACTGTCGTGAACTACCCAAAGACTTAACACTGTCGTGAACTACCCAAAGACTTGTCCCTGTCGTGAACTATCCAAAGACTTGTCACTGTCGTGACCTTCCCAAAGACTTGCCACCCTTGTCAACCATATTGTTTTACAAAGGGAGACAGCTGAACTTAAATTAACATTTGACAATCATATCTCAGTTATAGATCTTATTTGCCTAAACTCCCGTTTGTCGAATTCTAGCAAAATGTCAAACATTTGATAGGAATAAATTTAAAATGAAAAATAAGTTGAAATTTTATATTTGACAATACCGATTTGATCAACCCTTTCAAACGGTTGTTTTCTTTCCACTTGTAACATTCACAGCTGACCGGGCTCCAGCGTGCACCCAACCCAACGCCACGATCACTAAATCATTCATATGACCTTTAACATAAATGCATATTATTTTTTTTAAATAGCTGAAACGATAATACTGACCTACGATAATACTGACCTACGATAATACTGACCTACGATAATACTGACCTACGAGAATACTGACCTACGATAATACTGACCTACTATAATAACAGATTCCACGCCAGGACATTTTCCAATATCATTTTCCATCCATTGAGGGTAGATAATTTCTGGGCCATTCATAACTGAATCTGAATTTCTGCCAATGACGTGGATGTCTCCAAACTCACTGAACATAGAAAAAAAAGTGTCTTATTTCAACAACACACATCGTTCTTATTTTAATTTTTTGTAAGATGGAAGGAAAACATTGAGGAACTGGAGTTGTTCTTTTTAAAAGATGTCACACGCAGAATGTCACACGCTGAATGTCACACGCTGAATGTCACATATTGAATGTCACACTGAAGGTGACGCTGAATGTCACACTCAGAATGTCCCACACCGAATGTCACACGCTAAATGTCCCACGCTGAATACCACACACTAAATGTCACACACTGATTGTCACACACCGAATGTCACACGCCGAATGTCACACGCTGAATGTCACTCGCTGAATGTCATACCCTGAATGTCACACATTGATTGTCACAAGCTGAATGTCGCACACTGAATGTCACACACTGAATGTCACATACTGATTGTGATACAATAAATCTCTCACACACATACATACACCCCCACTCACACAAGACTTACTTTATGTATCCAAGTCTTACTCTATGTATCTAAGAATTTCTCTCTGTATCCAAGACTTACTCTCTGTATCCAAGACTTACTCTCTGTATCCAAGACTTACTCTATGTATCCAAGACTTACTCTATGTATCCAAGACTTACTCTATGTATCCAAGACTTTCACCTTGTATCCAAGACTTACTCTATGTATCCAAGACTTTATGTATCCAAGACTTTATGTATCCAAGACTTTATGTATCCAAGACTTACTCTATGTATCCAAGACTTACTCTATGTATCCAAGACTTTCACCTTGTATCCAAGACTTACTCTATGTATCCAAGACTTACTCTATGTATCCAAGACTTTATGTATCCAAGACTTACTCTGTGTATCCAAGACTTACTCTGTGTATCCAAGACTTACTCTATGTATCCAAGACTTACTCTATGTATCCAAGACTTTATGTATCCAAGACTTTATGTATCCAAGACTTACTCTGTGTATCCAAGACTTACTCTATGTATCCAATATCGCCCGTGTCGTACCATCCATCAGATGTAAACACCCCGGTTGTTGAACTCTCTTGATTTAAATATTTCCTAAGTACGGTGCCACCTGTTCAAGATCAAGTCTTAGTATGTCAACTACATTCGTATCCATTGCTGTCTGTTTTTTTTTTTTTTTGGGGGGGGGGGGGGG
>CAXITT010000471.1:49729-73207 GCA_964033795.1 Lymnaea stagnalis | reverse complement strand
CCCTCTCTAGATTACCTCATGGAGTCATCCCTCTCTAGATTACCTCATGGAGTCATCCCTCTCTAGATTACCTCATGGAGTCATCCCTCTCTAGATTACCTCATGGAGTCATCCCTCTCTAGATTACCTCATGGAGTCATCCCTCTCTAGATTACCTTATGGAGTCATCCCTCTCTAGATTACCTCATGGAGTCATCCCTCTCTAGATTACCTCATGGAGTCATCCCTCTATAGATAACCTCAAGGAGTCATCCCTCTCTAGATTACATCAAGGAGTCATCCCTCTCTAGATAACCTCATGGATTCACCCCTCTCTAGATCACCTCATGGAGTCATCCCTCTCTAGATAACCTCATGGAGTCACCCCTCTCTAGATCACCTCATGGAGTCAATTCTCTCTACACTTCCGTTAGACCATCTCCATGTGCGCCTGTGTACCTTGAACACCGCTCATGTTTTCAACTTACATCTGTTATTAAACCGTGATAAGTGCTTTTAAGCAAAGACTTTATGGACAACATCACGTGGTTTTTTTCTTGCGCTCAAGTGGTGCGTAGGAACAATAAAACCTTGACGTCGCCAGACTATGGCGGACGACGTCTCACGTGTTTGCTCTTTGAGCGTCTAATTGTTACCCGCAGCAAGACTGCAAGTTTGAAGTGGAGTGATTGAAATCTTTGAAACGGACGCGCATCAACTGATATTCCAGAACGTGTGTATTGAGAGTTTAACAGTTTTATTACATGTCGGCCCATTTGAAACATGACTTTTTATAAACTCTTTGGTGGGAAATGCAAAAGTCAAATAAATAGTAAAAAAACAAAATGTATATAAACACTATGTCATTTTATACATTTAAAAATTGTTTTAATAACATTTTTAAATTATTCAAATTACCGACCTTCCTCGACCCGAGACGCCATCGGCTATTCGGAATTTTTTGGCCGAAGAGCCATGCGCTGCTGGGTAGAAGTTCTTTTGTAAGTGTGAAGAACGATTACAAAAAACAAAACACAAAAATTGCACTCTGGGATATAAATCTAACGCTAATGCGATTTAGCCAGGTTAAATTTGAGCCGTTCCAATTGAATGACCCATTATTGGTAGATATGAATTCATGAAAGAGTTTTGTCCATTCAAGCTTTTCTCCTATATCTTGATTTCTTGTTTAATGCCGTAGCCGCATTCGTAAAATAAATTATAATACCTACCCCTTAGGATTATCTTTCCTGTGACATTTGATGACGTGACACTGGCGCCTGTCATCTCTTCAACAAGTCTCATCTCCACCCCTTTAGCAAATAATTTGCCAACGAAGAATGCCTTCAGCCTGTCCTAAAATTCAAGGAGAGTGTTAATGAAAAGGTGTATATTTCATATTTTCCATTGAACACGATTTAAAAAAAAAGTTTCTATGCAAGTGAAAAATTTAAATTTCCTTGGTAGAAACACGATTAATCTTTAACGATTGTACTAGATACATTCTTATTGTTGGATTGAAACAAGAATTTAGTATCCTTCATAATGATCTTCATAACTTCTGAAAGAATTATTGACTGGGTTTGTTTTCTAAAGAAGAAGATTCACGTTCAAGAAGAATATTAACGTTTTTACAGATCGAAGTGGCTATTCACACCCGGGTACCAGAAGTGAGAGGTTGGGATTAAAAAACTATTTAAAATATTATTGTTGATTTTTTAAAGACAAAATGAGGTATCAAATGAAAGATAATTAAATGGACTATATGTTTTTAAACTTACTTCTTCAGTCTAACTAAAATAAGCTACTACAAATGACATCCGAATAGCATTTAGTCTAATGGGACCCGGGTGCGATTGGCGGTGATGCGCGTGTCCGGGTCAATTTGATAAATTGCACAAACGTTAGCCACCAGCAAATATCTTAGGCCAAGAATAGTTAATGCCTATGGTCAATAACCTTGTTGTCGGGTGTCACATTTCCGGTAACTATGAAACCAGCCTCAGTAGAGCCGTACAGGATGTGGCCCTTGTCTGCTACACGACTCAGTATTTCATGCACGTTCTGAAATTAAGATTGAAATATTGAGAAATTGATCAGAAATTAAAAACTTTCAAAGATTATCTTGTTTATCAAAATAAGTGATACATAACATTTAAAAAAAAACTCTTGTCTTCACGAGTTCAACATTTCAAACACTCTGAGTTTTCAAAAGTGTGGGCCGGTGCGCCCCGGGGAGCCTCGCCTAATTCACAGGTGCAGATGCGCCCTGAGGAGCCTCGCCTAATTCACAGGTGCTGATGCGCCCTGGTGAGCCTCGCCTAATTCACAGGTGCTGATGCGCCCTGAGGAGCCTCGCCTAATTCACAGGTGCTGATGCGCCATGAGGAGCCTCGCCTAATTCACATGTGCTGATGCGCCCTGAGGAGCCTCGCCTAATTCACATGTGCTGATGCGCCCTGAGGAGCCTCGCCTAATTCACATGTGCTGATACGCCCTGAGGAGCCTTGCCTAATTCACAGGTGCTGATACGCCCTGAGGATCATCGCCTAATTCACAGGTGCTGATACGCCCTGAGGATCCTCGCCTAATTCACATGTGCTGATACGCCCTGAGGATCCTCGCCTAATTCACAGGTGCTGATACGCCCTGAGGAGCCTCGCCTAATTCACATGTGCTGATTCGCCCCGAGGAGCCTAGCCTAATTCACAGGTGCTGATACGCCCTGAGGAGCCTCGCCTTATTCACAGGTGCTGATGCGCCCTTGGGAGCCTCGCCTAATTCACAGGTGTTGATTCGCCCTGGGGAGCCTCGCCTAATTCACAGGTGTTGATTCGCCCTGGGGAGCCTCGCCTAATTCACAGGTGTTGATTCGCCCTGGGGAGCCTCACCTAATTCACAAGTGTTGATACGCCCTGAGGAGCCTCGCCTAATTCACAAGTGTTGATACGCCCTGAGGAGCCTCGCCTTGTTCACGGGTGCTGATGCGCCCTGGGGGAGCCTCGCATTATTCACAGGAAGTGTACTAGTCAGAATTTGACATATGGCGCCATGGGAAATCCTGGATCCGGCAATGTCACTGTGACTCCAAAAAATGTAGGAACCTCTGCATCAGTGGCGTAGCTAATGTAAGTGGCGCCCGGGCTGGTGGGTCAAGATTTTTGACGCCCCCTTTCACGAAATAAAACTCTCCAGTTGGCCTAAAATGTCGCCCCTCCATATAAAGAAAAAAAAATACCTCCAGGGGCGTACCACCCCTCCACACCCCCAACTTCCTACGCTCCTGCTTTAACATAAGGTATGAAAGAGATGATTTACAATGAAACCAACACATCTCTCTGTATCTCGCCCTACAACGTGTCTCTGTATCTCGTCCTACCATATCTCTCTGTATCTCGTCCTACCACGTATCTGTGTATCTCGCCGTACCTTAGTAATGGGTTGGCCGCCAAGTATGACAGCTGGTACCTTTCGGTCAATTTCTCCATTGTCAAAGCCCTGCAATTGTATAAGGACTTATGTAGCCACAAACAGGACATGACATAAACACAGGGGACAGTTGTCTATGACACTGTAGTAGTTTAAGTTTAAATAAAATCCCTAATTTAAAATTTAGATCACGATTGATAGTGAGGCTTAGGAAACAAACTGTGGCAGATCTGAGAGGCCAGATATTGTAAGTTTTGAGGCATCTAACGAGCTCTTTAAACTAGAAAGCACAAGAAAGCTCTGAACATACACTCATATGTCCGCAGAGGCGTAGCTAGGGTGGAGCCCGGGGACGAGATTCATTTCTGCGCCACTCTTCAACTCTTAAACCCATTATTTTCATCAATACAATAACACCAACGCCCATTTTTGCGCCCTTAACTAGTCTGGCATTTCTGCCCCCTCCCACCTTTTCGCTACGTCTCTGCTTAGTCAAACAATAAGGTTATATCCTACATATGATACAGAGCACTCTTAGATGATTTGAACATTTGCATAAATGTCACTCATTTGTTTATATCTCCCCCGCCACAACCACAAAAAAAAAAATAATTTAAAAAAATCAAAATTTCAACCCCCAAAAAATAATTTTAAAAATATATTTATTGAAATAAACAATCAGGTAAACCATTAATAATGTAAAAAGAGATCAACAATTATTGACTTAATGCCCTTTGTTTCTTTATGTAGCATTCCGTCTTACCTTCTTCAGCTCTATAATTTCACTAGTCATCAAGCTAGCAACAGTGACGCCATAGTCAATCAGGAAGTTGAAAATAGACCTCACGCTCCTGGGCTGTTTACCACGCAAACGTTCTTTGACCACAGTGACGACACCTTGACTGTAGTAGGCATGAGGGAAGCCACCAAGCCATCCAAGGTCGCGTTCATTGAACATGATGTCAGATGGAGACAGCAAGGAGCCAAAGTTTTCAGCTATTGCCAGGACCTCTCTGTATGGGTGATAATATATTAGATATCGCCAGGACCTATCTGTATGGGTGATAATATATTAGATATGGCCAGGACCTATCTGTATGGGTGATAATATATTAGATATGGCCAGGACCTATGTGTATGGGGGATAATATATTAGATATTGCCAGGACCTATCTTTATGGGTGATAATATATTAGATATTGCCAGGACCTCTCTGTTAATATGGTTATATGTAAGCTATAGCTATGACCTCTTTGTAAGGGTGGAAATAGAAATAAGATTCAGCCAGGACCTCTCTGTATGGGTGGTAATATATCAGGTATAGATAGGAACGATCTGTCAGGGTGGTAATATATCAGGTATAGATAGGAACGATCTGTCAGGGTGGTAATATATCAGGTATAGATAGGAACGATCTGTCAGGGTGGTAATATATCAGGTATAGATAGGAACGATCTGTCAGGGTGGTAATATATCAGGTATAGATAGGAACGATCTGTCAGGGTGGTAATATATCAGGTAGAGATAGGAACGATCTGTCAGGGTGGTAATATATCAGGTAGAGATAGGAACGATCTGTCAGGGTGGTAATATATCAGGTAGAGATAGGAACGATATGTCAGGGCGGTAATATATCACCTATAGCCCATAAGGAAGTCTCTTTGAAGGTAATATTATATAAAATATAGCTAGTACTCTCTGTAAGAGTGATAACATAAAATATACATCAAGGATCAAGGACTTTTGCCACCACTTACTGTGCACGAACATAAGATTTATGAAGTATGACAAACAGTTGTCAGGGTGATATAATCTTAATTTTTTTTATAAAGTCACATTCAAGGTTACTTTCCTACGTCTCATTTAATGCCCCATATTTGCTGAGTAAATATCATCAAGTACTGGGCAAGGCCGGCCCTACGAATATCATCAAGTACTGGGCAAGGCCGGCCCTACGAATATCATCAAGTACTGGGCAAGGCCGGCCCTACGAATATCATCAAGTACTGGGCAAGGCCGGCCCTACGGTGGCTGTCGCCCCGGGCACGTTTATCTTTTGCACTCGTGTTAAGTATAATCCTAAAAAATAATGCGTGCCAGAGACAAAATAACTCCATGCACCTACAAAGGTAGCGGCTACCTTTGTCAGCAGTGACTTTTGCCACCACTTACTGTGCGAGAAAATAAGATTTATGAAGTATGACAAACAGTTGGCAATAAAATTATACTTCTTCCCTGGCACCCACTTGCAATGCTTTTTCATATTTTTCAAGATCGCCGACGGCGCCCTGGTTGGCTGGCCCTGCTACTAGGTCTCGAATAAAAATGACAGCTACTAAAGAAAAAACAAAACACAAAGAGATGAACTGTTCCTAAACATTCACCTTCCCTTCTTTTTTATAAACCTGCGCTCAGGTCACTAACAAGAACACTAATAAGAACACAAACAAGGGCAATAACAAGAATACTAACAAGAACACTAACAAGAACACTAACAAGAACACTAACAAGAACACTAACAAAACACTAACAAGAACACAAACAAGAACACTGACAAGAAAACAAACAAGAACCCTAACAAGAAAACAAACAAGAACCCTAACAAGAACACTAACAAGAACACTAAAAAGAACACTAACAAGAAAACAAACAAGAACACTAACAAGAAATCAAACAAGAACACTAACAAGAACACTAACAAGAACACTAACAAGGACACTAGAAACAACACTAACAAGAACACTCACAAGAACACTCACAAGAACACTAACAAGAACACAAACAAGAACACAAACAAGAACACTAACAAGGACACTAACAAGGACACTAACAAGAACACTAACAAGAACACTAACAAGAACACTAACAAGAACACTAACAAGAACACTAACAAGAACACTAACAAGAACACTAACAAGAACACTAACAAGAAAACAAACAAGAACACTAACAAGAAAACAAACAAGAACACTAACAAGAACACTAACAAGAAAAATAACAAGAACACTAACAAGGACACTAACAAGAACACTAACAAGGACACTAACAAGAACGCTAACAAGAACACTAACAAGAACACTAGCAAGAACACTCACAAGAACACTCACAAGAACACTCACAAGAACACTAACAAGGACACTAACAAGAACAGTAACAAGAACACTAACAAGAACAATAAAAAGAACACTAACAAGAACACTAACAAGAACACTAACAAGAAAACTAACAAGAACACTAACAAGAACACTAACAAGAAAACAAACAAGAACACTAACAAGAAATCAAACAAGAACACTAACAAGAACACTAACAAGAACACTAACAAGAACACTAACAAGAACACTAACAAGAACGCTAACAAGAACGCTAACAAGAACGCTAACAAGAACACTAACAGGAACACTCACAAACACTAACACGTATCACAGCAAGACAAACTCTACTCAAATCCAGATTTTAAAAAGATTGTTTTTTCCTATTACTGCAGTGAATAAAATTGAATAGCATTATTGTGTAATCGCGGTTCAAACTGCACTCTGTCATACAAGACTACAGAAGTATAGCAGATGGCATACTGACGGAACGTACAATAACGCATCCCGCTTTAACGCAAATTCGGATATTACGGGGCGTGGTATGGTGCCCATGATTTCCTATTTTCATTCGCACACGCAAATTTGTATTCAAAATACGTGAAAAAAACAGCATAAAATATTCTTGTACAGCAGAATGACAAATCAACTAAACACTAGTCCGTTTTCAACACGACATAACTCGCTAACCAATCACGACGTAGCTCTCAAAACAATCATGAGATAACTCTCTAACCAATCACAAATAATCCCCCTAACCAATCACGACATAGCTATCCAACCAATCACGACATAACTCTCCAGCCAATCACGACATAGCTCTCTAACCAATCATGACATAGCTCTCCAACCAGTCACGACATAGCTCTCTAATCAATCACAAATAGGCTCCCTAACCAATCATGACATTGCCTTCTAACCAATCACGACATTGCCCTCTAACAAATCACGACATTGCCCTCTAACCAATCACGACATTGGCTTCTAACCACATAGACAAATCTCTCTAACCAATCAAGATATTGCCTTCTAACAAACCACGTCAAAGCTCTCTAACCAATCATGGCATTGCCTTCTAACCAACCACGTGAAAGCTCTCTAACCAATCATGACATTGCCTTCTAACCAACCACGTCAAAGCTCTCTAACCAATCATGACATTGCCTTTTAACCAACCACGTCAAAGCTCTCTAACCAATCATGACATTGCCTTCTAACCAACCACGTCAAAGCTCTCTAACCAATCATGACAGTGCCTTCTAACCAATTCAGGTGTTTAAAATTTGTTCAAATGAAATCACCTATTCCAACTTTTTTAAAAACCCAATGCTATTCAAATGGACTATTGTAAACCGCACATTTTTTAAGCCCTTTTTTATCGCGATCTGATGTGATGGAGCACAGTTATCAATTTATAGCCAGGTTTCACTGTATTTTTATGGCGCACCAAATAATTTAGTTTGGGACACTAAAAAAAAATCTGGTTGTACCTATGGGTTCTCTGTACCTATGGGTTCTCTGTGCCTATTGGTTCTCTGTACCCATGGGTTCTCTGTGCCTATTGGTTCTCTGTACCTATTGATTTCTCAGTACCTATGAGTTCTCGGCACTAGCTTAGAAGTGCCCGTACTCCCGGATGTAATGAAGATGTGAGCTTCGTCATCAGGCTGGACCTGGGCATCGAAGAAATCTTCCTTGTCTAGGCCGCAGAGAAATGCCGTGTGGTCTTCATGGCTGTCAGCGTACTGGGCCACAAGCAGTTGAAGGCTCGGCACTCGCTCACAGTTGACACGGTAAAATTTGCCCTGGCTAAGAATAAATGATCAACACAAAGTAAGAAAAGGTAGGGGGTTATGGAACGCTGGAAGAATGCATCATGATCTCATTAACTGAAAGGAAAGTTAACAATGGTAAGAGTTACATTTCAGAAGATTTGCTTCATTGAAAGCAGGTCAGTCAGACATGTACAATACTTTAAGAAAACCACCAAAAAAAAAAAAAGACGAAAACCCCCCGAAAACCCCCCCACCCCCACACCACACCACACACCACCACACCACACCACACAACACCACACACCCCCACACCACACCACACACCCCCACACCACACACCACAACACCACACCACACACCACCACACCACCACAACACCACACCACCACACCACCACACCACACACCCCCACACCACACCACAGACACACCCCCACACCACACCACAGACACACCCCCACAGCACACCACCACACCACACACCCCCACACCACACCACACCACACACCCCCACACCACACCATACCACACCACACACCCCCACACCACACCACACCACACCACACACCCCCAGACCACACCACACACCCCCAGACCACACCACACACCCTCAGACCACACCACACCACACACCCCCACACCACACCACACAACCCCACACCACACCACACCACACAACACCACACACACACACACACACGCGCACTCACACACACACACACACAAATGCCAAAGAATTCTAAAACTTAAGTAAGTTAATTGAAGAAATTTAGATTTTATCATCAAAGGCGAATCCGATTTGACATTGATCTCTTATAAGATTTGCATGCTGGATAAGCAATTCTGACAAATATTATGAAAATGTAATGTACTTTTCAAGCGCGTTTGTATCACATGCACACAGGAAACAGCAGGTTGCCCGGTGAACCAACTGGTTGACAGAGTTTTAAAGTGCAAAATGTAGATTGTAAATATATCAGCTAAGAACTTAATCTCAGCGCACAAATCTCTCATATAAATTAGGTCTTTGTAAGAGCTGGCAGTAGGCTACACTTGAATCGGGTTAAAACACATTATTGATTTCAAGGACAGTGAAATAAGGGACTTAAGTATTTTTTTCTCTATTGTCTGCCCCTTCCACTTCTAGTATAGGTATAAGCCAGTGGTTCTCAACCTGTGGATCGCGACGCCTTTGGGGATCGAACGACACCTATACAGGGTTCGCCTACGACCATCGGAAAAACATATTTATGAAGTGGAAACGAAATTAATTTTATGGTTGGTGGGAGGGGGGGGGGGTTACCACACCATAAGGAAATGTATGAAAGGGTCACGGCATTAGGAAGGTTGAGAACCACTGTTATAAGATAACTTAAGAAGTGAACCCTGCAATAGTACATGTGAAATGCGTCATAAAAATGTCTTGTTAAAAGAGTGATACCCTTGCCCCAACCCCCCGGGTCACCGACCAAACAAATGAATAAAGTTATGGGGGGGGGGGGCAAGTTTATGATCGTGTAGGGGGAGTGTAGTCAGCACAAACAATTTCTGGTTACGTCGTCTATCGTTATTAGGACAAACTTTATCTCATTGTGTCTACTGTTATTAGGACAAACTATAATATCTCATTTTGTCTACTGTTATTAGGACAAACTATATCTCATTTTGTCTACTGTTATTAGGACAAACTATATCTCATTTTGTCTACTGTTATTAGGACAAACTATATCTCATTTTGTCTACTGTTATTAGGACAAACTATATCTCATTTTGTCTACTGTTATTAGGACAAACTATATCTCATTTTGTCTACTGTTATTAGGACAAACTATATCTCATTTTGTCTACTGTTATTAGGACAAACTATATCTCATTTTGTCTACTGTTATTAGGACAAACTATATCTCATTTTGTCTACTGTTATTAGGACAAACTATATCTCATTTTGTCTACTGTTATTAGGACAAACTACATCTCATTTTGTCTACTGTTATTAGGACAAACTTTATCTCATTTTGTATACTGTTATTAGGACAAACTATATCTCATTTTGTCTACTGTTATTAGGACAAACTATATCTCATTTTGTCTACTGTTATTAGGACAAACTTTATCTCATTTTGTCTACTGTTATTAGGACAAACTTTATCTCATTTTGTCTACTGTTATTAGGACAAACTATACCCATTTATAATGATTTTATGTTCTTCTCACTTGTCTTAACTCGCTACAACATCTTTTAAAAATGATGATTATCAAGATTAAGTCAACAGCAACGCTTTTTGCCGCCACCTTCCAGGAAAAAAACTCTGATGTTGTTCGGAAATGCCGCCCCTCAATATAAAGAAAGAGTGCTGCCTGGGGTGGAGGGACCCTCCGCGCCCCCTTCCTAAGCCACTGGCAGAGAGTATGTGGAACGCAAGACTTACCCAGTGCCACTCTTGACATCTTCCCTTACGAGGTAAGGGCGAAGCAGTGAATGTATCGCATCGCTGGTCACTGTGATAATAGTTTGGCACTTGGTGTTGTTGAGCCGGGTGAAGAGATCTTGGCCGTCCTTGAAGGCCAACTGCGGGGGTGGGAATCAAACACACTTGTGAAGATTCATTCCATAAAATAAAGACACCATATAAAGGGTTTAACTTTATCAAAGAGATAATAATTGAAGGACTGCATCCAAGCTACGTGAATGTGATAGTAAAACAAGGTATGTTGAAGCTTGAATCAAAAGACGGGGCAATGATATGTGAACGTTTCGGCTTAGAGCCTTCTTCAGATAACAGGACAAAGAGAAGTACGACAAGAAACAGAGCACAGTAAAAAAAAAAAAAAAAAACTTTAAGAGTTCTCCTTTTTTGTTGTCGGAAGTAGGATTCTTATTGTCCTGTCCTTTGATTCAAGCTTTAACATACATTGTTTTACTACTTCATTAACTTAATCGAAAGTAAATCACCTTGCGCTCTGCTATAATGCCATTCAAATTCTATTGCACCTGTTGTCTTGTTTTTCATAACCCACACCCAAGTTTGCTCTCAATTCAAAAGACACTTATTTTTACTAGCGAGAACCCGGCATGCGTTGCAATGACCACCCTAAGAAAGAAAGCGATTGTGTTTTAATAATGGTTTTTGAAGTACTTTTTATATTAACTTTTTTTTCTGTATGGTTTTTACTCGAATAAATAAGAAAGGTTTTTTTTATCCTTGAGCAGGCCACATACAGCTGGTCATGTGAGAAGCAAGGATTTTCAAAAAGTTGGACCTCACACTTGTAGCAATTGAGCCGTCCATGCATAAGCTCCGTTTGAAATTATACTTATATAGCTCATATAATTTTTAAAAGCAAATTTAATGCCTCCGGAATATTATTAAAATGGTTGTACTAAATTCAGAAACTAATTATGTCACACACAAACTGAAATGTTGTATATGATTAAAATATCATCCACCCACGCATTAGCTCTGTTTGAAATTATATTTATATAGCATATATTAGAAGGAAAAATAACGAATTTAGGGCCCCCAGCCCCAAAAGGGGAAAAATGGGAAAATAGTAAAATCGTTGTACTAATTCAGAAGCCTCTGCGCGCGTGCGCACAACACTCACCAAAGTTTTATCGCCATCGGATGAATGGTATAGGAACGCATACGGAAATTATACTTATGTAGCTAATATAAGCTAAAAAGGAATTTAGGGCCGCGGCTAAAAACAGAATATTGTAAAATGGTTGTACAAACTTAAAAATAATTGCGGGTATGCGGACAACAAGTCATTACAGTTTTATCGCCATTGGATGAATGGTGTAGGAACGCATACGGAAATTATACTTATGTAGCTAATATAAGCTAAAAAGGAATTTAGGGCCGCGGCTAAAAACAGAATATTGTAAAATGGTTGTACAAACTTAAAAATAATTGCGGGTATGCGGACAACAAGTCATTACAGTTTTATCGCCATTGGATGAATGGTGTAGGAACGCATACGGAAATTATACTTATGTAGCTAATATAAGCTAAAAAGGAATTTAGGGCCGCGGCTAAAAACAGAATATTGTAAAATGGTTGTACAAACTTAAAAATAATTGCGGGTATGCGGACAACAAGTCATTACAGTTTTATCGCCATTGGATGAATGGTATAGGAACGCATTCGGAAATTATATAGCTAATTTAAGCTAAAAAAAATTAAGGGGTCTGGCCCCGAAATCATTTTTTTTAAAGGTTGTACTAATTCAGAAACCAATTTATTATGTCACACACAAACGGAAATGCCACTATTTGTATTTGATTAAACATGCATTCTTTCTGTTTGAATTTATATTGATATAGCGCATATAAGAAAAAAACTAATTTAACGCCCCTGGCTCAAAACAGAATATTTTCAAATGGTTGTAATAATTCAGAAACCTTTGCAGGCGTGTGCAGAATAACTCACCAAAGTTTTATCGCAATCTGATGAATGGTATTGGAGCAGAAGCGTAGCGTCTTCGAGGAAACCTGGGACGTCCAAGTGGGGGTTTTGCCTCTTCGTGGCGTGGCGGACTAGTAGGGAGGTACTGTTCTCCCGCAGCTAAAAAAAACCCGGCCGACGCATGACTCAAAACGCAACGGGAGTAGTAAAGTCGTAACATGATTTCTTGTTGCCGTTAATGCATATGAGTTTGGGTGTGGGGTTAAAACCAATGCCGATGATTTTAGCTACGCGGCCGTGAGAAAGCCGCACCTAGGCGACCGTTTCGTCCCAGCTTTCGTCCCGACCGAAAGACTCCGTGGGTGATTGGGGGGGGGGGGTAACGCAACACCAACCCTCCGGAGGGGAAGCAAACCCACCCAGACCCTTAAGGAGAGTGGACCGCGAACGCTTAAACGCAGCGTTTTCGGTCGACCGGACTCCCTCGGGTTAGGAGCGAGGTTCAGGGCGTGCCCGCGGACGGTCTGGTGGAGGGGAAAACCGGCGTTTGGCCCGTGTGAGGGTGTGCCGGGGGGGAGGGCATTAAGAGCTCAATCTCGACGGCCCATCGGTGCCTTTTCCCGTGTGACGTTATTAGCATAGGAGCGCATACGAAAATTATATTTACATAGCTCATATAAGAAAAGAAAACGAATGTAGGGCCAAACCCAAAATGGATTATTTTAAAAGAATTGTAATGACTCAGAAAAATGCGTGGGTTTGAGAACAACAACAACTCATTAAAGTGTTATCACAATCGTATACGTTCATATAAACATTCATTTATATAGAAATATATTTAAAAAGCAATCAATTATATTTATTAATTTTACTTTTAAGAAAGGAATATGCAATATCATTTCTATCACGCGCGGTAATTAAATTAAAGAAACTTGGAACTTTGGCTAGATGGTCGATTCGGGCTGTGGCGTCATTTGCGTGTTTATTTAGAACAAATTAATTTTAATTTTATTTCGCAATTTTAACAACGCACTAAAACACACTAAACAATATTTTGGTTTTCTCGATAAATGTGATAACGATATTATTCTTTGATCATAATGTTTTGAATAAATGTTTTACCCATAAATTTCAAACTTGGATAAAATGCTTAAAATAGTTTCCTTTTTAATACTTTAAATGTATTTGTAATTTGTTATAAAAATACTTAAACTTTTACTGAAATAAAAGCGAATATATAATTATTTTTTTTTTGCGCATTTAAATTTATTCGATTTCCGCAAAATAATAGAAAATAACTATGATAATTTTTATTAATCTTTTCGTTTCTTTGGTGTTACCGTCAGCCTAGCTCATTCTTATATATATTACCTCATTTGACAGGTACTCTCTCCTACTTCTTACAGATCTGTTACTTTAAACATCTGAAGACCATAAGAAAGAGTACTGCAATTACCTCTCCATTTAGAGTGACTGCCCCTGCCATTATAATACTTCACCATTTAGAGTGACTGCCCCTGTCATTATAATACCTCTCCATTTAGAGTGACTGCCCACGCCATTATAATACCTCTCCATTTAGAGTGACTGCCCCTGCCATTATAATACCGAGATCAGTGATGAGTCTTGTCCGAGAGTTGGGAATTGTGTTACAGATAATGTCTGCCTTCTGAAATACAATTTAAAAAAGATTACAGCCAATGTCTGTCTTCTGAAATACAAGTGGGAATAAAGTTTTACAAACAATGTCTGCGCTCTGAATACTTTTAAAAATGAATCATGAATAAAGAAATTCGAATTGTTAAACATTTTTTGATCATTTTATTTGCCAACAAAGTGTTTACGAGAAATCGATCACCAGCAGGGCCTATCATACGAGGGTCAGTCGTGTATCACCAGCAGGCCCTATCATACGAGGGTCAGTCGTGTATCACCAGCAGGCCCTATCATACGAGGGTCAGTCGTGTATCACCAGCAGGCCCTATCATACGAGGGTCAGTCGTGTATCACCAGCAGGGCCTATCATACGAGGGTCAGTCGTGTATCACCAGCAGGGCCTATCATACGAGGGTCAGTCGTGTATCACCAGCAGGCCCTATCATACGAGGGTCAGTCGTGTATCACCAGCAGGCCCTAGCATACGAGGGTCAGTCGTGTATCACCAGCAGGGCCTATCATACGAGGGTCATTCGTCTATCATCAACAGGGCTTAGCATATGAGGGTAATTCGAAAATTACCAGCAAGGCCAATTATACGGGGGTCCGTCATGTATCATCAGCAGGGCCGTATCATATGAGGGTAAGTGATGTTCCTCGACGTTACATTTAAAAGGGCCTTAAAAAACCGAGTGACTCAGGCAAATTGAGATCCCTGCGATGTCCTGACGACAAGACAATGATTGGTTGTCCTTTGTTACTGCATTTCCCCATTTAACTTCCAATAGCTTCTTACCTGAATGCCGTGACATCGCAGTCTGCTAGCAAACCGACCACCGAGATCCCACAGCTGATTACGCGAAAGTGGAAATGTTTCTTTACTGCTTCCGATAAAAATGAAGCCGTTTTTGTGAGGTGCCTGTGTGGCCAGGAACTTGAGTTGCTTGTTAATGGTGTCTGGGGCGTCTTTGGGCATCTTTCTTCTTTCAGTGCGTTGTCTTTAGGAATAAAAAGTAAGGAAGAAGCAAAAAAAAAAACTTACCCGAGTTACAGAGGCGTAGCCAGGGGTGGCATAGGGGACAGATGTCCCCGGGCACCAGCTAGTTAGGGGCACCAAAATGTGCTTTGATATTATTTTATTCATGAAAATAATGGGTTTGAGAGTTGAAAAAAAGAAAAAGGGCGCACTTTAGAATGGATCTTGTCCCCCGGGCGCGAATCTTGTCCGCTGGTGCCAAACACCCTCGCTACGCCTCTGCCGAGTTAATAACTAAAAACCTACCAAGTTAACAGAACAACTAAAAACCTACCAAGTTAACACAATAGCTAAAAACCTACCAAGTTAACGGAACAACTAAAAACCTACCAAGTTAACAGAACAACTAAAAACCTACCAAGTTAACACAGTAACTTATTTATTATACTTTAACACAATAACTTAGTTTGAAGGGCGGTGGAAATAACTTCAATAATACAAGTATACAAGGACACAAACACACATACACTATCAGGTTTGACCTTGGTCAGCCAAGAACAGTGTAGGAGTTCAGATCTTTGGGAAAGAAATGGATCAGTTCGAAATTGAGGAAGAAATCCTTGGAGAAAAAATCCGTGATGTGACGATTTCAAGGTGATTTTTAACTTGATGTTCTTCTAGCAGGTAAAATGTTCTCAAAGTTCCTGCATCTAGTCACGTGGTGGCCAACTACGGTTAACAACAAGAAAACTTCGAGTAGACAATTAACTTGAAAACGTGTATCTCTCATGAAACTTGATTGATCACATGCACAGGATAAAGAAATTTCTACTGAGTTGTCAAAATAATCTGAGAAATAGTTTGTCCGAGTTAGAAGTCGGAGTAAGTAGCAGTAGCCAGTTTGTCAGAGTAATTTGTATTTGTTTGCCTAATTTTTGCTTTTCTGTATCATAGATGACATAGAACACTTAGAGCAAAGAGTTTTACTAGCAACACAATCATTTTCGCGATCCTTTGTCTTCTACAATGTCTCTAATGTTTCACTTACTCAAAAGAAATGTTTGTTCAAATGTCCATCGGCGTCCTGTGGGTAATGACCGTGTTTTTAAACATGCCCACCGAGCATTAATTGAATAAATAGATCAGGCCACAGCTGGAACGTGCCGTGATGTGGTCCATACAATTGTCCACATCTGTGGTCACGGTCAGCGTGCAATTAAATTAACGGATTTGGAAAAGAAAAGATTTATTTCAATGTCATAAAAAATATTAACTTCCAGACGTCAAGCATTATGAGAGATGCATTTGTTACCCGCTGGATTTGTAAGCGTGGTTGTTTTGTGTATGGAAGAGTTGGTGGTCGTGAGTTGGTGAATAGTTTTGTGACAGTGAGCTGTGATTGGTCGAGAGAATACAATCGGACAGCGATGTTTGTAATAATTAATAAACTAGGTGAAGCAGGACATCCCTGGACATTTTTAGCCAACGAACTGCCAGCCACGGAGGAAGATCAAACAGCGTTTGATACAAAATTCAAAGATTTCAGCCAACATCTCCCCAGCAGTGCTAAATTACTATTCGAACACTTCCAATAATGACTGGTAGCCTACACTGCCTGCACAATGTGTTGCAACTGATTGGGTGGACTCAGATGGCTCCAAAATGTGTTGCAACTGATTGGGTGGACTCAGATGGCTCCAAAATGTGATGCAACTGATTGGGTGGACTCAGATGGCTCCACAATGTGATGCAACTGATTGGGTGGACTCAGATGGCTCCACAATGTGATGCAACTGATTGGGTGGACTCAGATGGCTCCACAATGTGATGCAACTGATTGGGTGGACTCAGATGGCTCCACAATGTGTTGCAACTGATTGGGTGGACTCAGATGGCTCCACAATGTGATGCAACTGATTGGGTGGACTCAGATGGCTCCACAATGTGATACAACTGATTGGGTGGACTCAGATGGCTCCACGATGTGATGCAACTGATTGGGTGGACTTAGATGGCTCCACAATGTGATGCAACTGATTGGGTGGACTCAGATGGCTCCACAATGTGATGCAACTGATTGGGTGGACTCAGATGGCTCAACAATGTGATGCAACTGATTGGGTGGACTCAGATGGCTCCACAATGTGTTGCAACTGATTGGGTGGACTCAGATGGCTCCACATGTGATGCAACTGATTGGGTGGACTCAGATGACTCCACAATGTGATGCAACTGATTGGGTGGACTTAGATGGCTCCACAATGTGATATAACTGATTCAGATTTCGAGTGTCAATTTTAATAGTACGAATGACTTAACCCGCTCCGAAATGATGTCTATGTCAGGAGGGATAGGAATGCCTCATATCTAAATGTGTCATTGTTTCGAGGCTGGCGTGCAAATGGTTGATTGCCAGAAACAATATGACATTAAAAGTACATTGTGTTTCATCATCTTATACTTGAGATGTTAGAAATAACAGTAGACTATGTAGCTGGTGCAGTGGTCGGCAAACTGCGGCTCACGACCAAGGTGCGCTCGGCCAGTCGGCCACAAAATCGGGTTTGACTCGGAAAAACATGGTTCTTGAGAGGTTCTCGAGAGGTTCTCGAGAGGTTATCGAGCGGTTCTCGAGAGGTTCTCGAGCGGTTCTCGAGAGGTTCCTGAGAGGTTCCTGAGAGGTTCCTGAGAGGTTCTTGAGAAGTTCCTGAGAGGTTCCTGAGAGGTTCTTGAGAGGTTCCTGAGAGGTTCCTGAGAGGTTCCTGAGAGGTTCTTGAGAGGTTCCTGAGAGGTTCTTGAGAGGTTCCTGAGAGGTTCTTGAGAGGTTCTTGAGAGGTTCTTGAGAGGTTCTTGAGAGGTTCCTGAGAGTTTCCTGAGAGGTTCTTGAGAAGTTCCTGAGAGGTTCCTGAGAGGTTCCTGAGAGGTTCCTGAGAGGTTCTTGAGAGGTTCCTGAGAGGTTCCTGAGAGGTTCTTGAGAGGTTCCTGAGAGGTTCCTGAGAGGTTCCTGAGAGGTTCTTGAGAGGTTCCTGAGAGGTTCTTGAGAGGTTCCTGAGAGGTTCTTGAGAGGTTCTTGAGAGGTTCTTGAGAGGTTCCTGAGAGTTTCCTGAGAGGTTCTTGAGAAGTTCCTGAGAGGTTCCTGAGAGGTTCCTGAGAGGTTCCTGAGAGGTTCTTGAGAGGTTCCTGAGAGGTTCCTGAGAGGTTCCTGAGAGGTTTTGAGAGGTTCCTGAGAGGTTCCTGAGAGGTTCTTGAGAGGTTCCTGAGAGGTTCCTGAGAGGTTCTTGAGAGGTTCCTGAGAGGTTCTTGAGAGGTTCCTGAGAGGTTCTTGAGAGGTTCCTGAGAGGTTCTTGAGAGGTTCTTGAGAAGTTCCTGAGAGGTTCTTGAGAGGTTCTTGAGAGGTTCTTGAGAGGTTCTTGAGAGGTTCCTGAGAGGTTTGTAACACATGCTCTGACATCATTGTAACTCATGGCGTGAGATCTTATTTCTTAGTGCGTTATGTCAGTAGCATGGTCACTTGTTTTATGTTAGTAATTCAGGATGCCGGCTAAGACTTCTTCATTCCTCCACTTATTATCCAGGCACGCAAAGAAGGATACTGAATTCTGATTAAACTTACAGTACTTTATTGAATCACACTTTACACTGATAATATTAATAATAATCCTTGCATGAATGTAATCATTTCACATATATATATATATATAGTATTCCACTACTCAGAAAGACACGTCCTCACTCTACTATAACTCAGCTCAACTGTACTATAACTCAACTCTACTCTCTCAATCAACTGCCCCTTTTTATTACCAGCAAAGTGTGGAAACGACCGCTTTACCAAAAAACATAATTTACTCTCCAAAAACGTGGAGCTCACATTTTCTTCTCAAAAATACAATTCACTCTCTCTCCTCGTGGAAAAATATGGTCAACACAATTAACTGTTCACTCATGCTACATCTCTGTTTCCTTGTGAAAACATAGTCTGTTACATGCCCCACCCATTTTTGGCAAAAAATACATGTTGAAATAATGGCTATGGCTCTTAGAAAATTTCAATACCACATCTATCAATCAAATAAGTGTATAAATATTAACATTTCATCATTATGAAATACAGTACCTTTGACTGTTAACATCACAAATAAGAGTGAATAATTTATTTTGGCAAAAAATACAAAATCAGTAATGACAACCTCTTAAAATTCTTACTGTATGATAATGTGAAGTGATATTGACATCTTAATGATTAATAAACACTGCGAAATGAATGTAACAACCTTAAATCTGGAATTAGAAAATTTACAATTGGTTAAAATCTGATATTCATTTACAAAATTGATAAGTACAAGTGTATTTTCATAAATTGATTGAATGTATGTGTGTACCTTCATTCAGAATATTTGACTAATGTGTCTTAGTTCAGCGTCTTTGTCATTGTCCGTATGTTCAATATGTCTTGAAAGGAAATCAGCTACTGTGTTGTCTTTTCCTTTTATTGTCCTTATCTCATACTGATAATCTAGTAGGATCAACGACCATCTGTTTATTTTGCTGTTTGCTATTTTCTTTCTATTTAGTGCCATCAATGGCTTGTGATCAGTTAATAAGATACATTTTCTAGCTAATAGATATTTCTGTAATTTTGTAAGTGCCCACACAATTGCTAAGCATTCCTTCTCAATAGTCGAGTAGTTAATTTCAGTTCTGCTTAGTGCTCTACTTAAATAGGTAATTGGTCTTAGTTTATGATTGAATTCTTGCATAAGGCAAGCTCCTAATCCAATGTTGGAAGCATCTGTCACTAAAGTGAAAGACTGATTAACGTTGGGTGGAAACAATATGTTGTCACTTTGGAAAATTTCTTGATTGTTTTTAATGTATCTCACATTCATCCGTCCATACTATTTGTTTCTTGCTGTCTTTAATTATTAGTTTCCTTAAAGGTAATGTAATATCAGAGAATTTTGGAACAAAAGTGCTATAAAAATTGCACAAACCCAAAATGGCTTTGACTTCTTTTTGAGTGTGTGGTGTTTTTATTTTTAAATATTTTTCCTATATTGTGTTCTGTGGGCTGAATTGTGTTCTTTTTAAATTTAAATCCTAAAAATTCTATTTCCTCTTGTGCAAATTTTAATTTGTTTGGTGCAATTGTGACTCCATGTGATCTTAATATGTCTAATACTACTTTTATTGTCTCTATATGTGTTTTCATATCTTTAGTGTGGATACAGATATCATCAACAAAATGTACGACATTTGGTATGCCTGCTAGCATGATTCGCATGAATCGAGAGAACGTTGCGGTAGAATTGACCAGACCAAATGGCATTACTGTCCATTCGAACAAGCCTTCCTCTGTGGCAAATGCAGTACAAGGCATGGAATCTGGATGCATGCCTATTTGCCAGATCTCTGTTCAAATCTAGGTGTGTGAATAATGTGGAGGAGCCTATTTCCTCAAGTAGTTCTCTGGTGTCCCTCATGGGTTCTGCATCTAACTGGGTAATTTTATTTAACTCCCTGTAATCGCAGCATATACGGCACTGGCCATTTTTCTTTTTTACCACTACCATGGGTGATGATATTGGTGAATCTGATCTTTTAATTTTGTTAGTCTGTATTAAATGATTTAGTTCTTTCTTTAATTCTTCCCTGAATGCATATGGGATTGGATAGATTTTGTGTTTGAATGTGGGTTCCTGAGTTAATATAATTTTGTGATCTAAACTACTAGTGTGTCCTATGTTCTCTGTAATGACATCTTTGTATTCTTTCAGAATTGTTGTTAAGTGTCTGCTTGTTGTGGTGTTATTTTCATTGTCTTCTAATTGTATAACACTAGCAACGGTGGCTGTGCTAGTTATTTCATTAGTGATGGTTTTTAAATCTTCTGGACAAGAGTCATATTTTCTGAGCAAGTCAACATGTAGGACTTTCAGTTCACCCTTCATGTGGATGACATAATCAACTAAATTTAACTTATCATGTATTGTAAAAGGACCCTGCCAGATCTTTTGTCCATTACTGTTTGGCAACCAGACCAAAACTTTATCATTTACTAAAGGTCTCTGAGGTATCTATGTGTATTCTTTATGTGTCTTTGTCTTTTAGACTCTATCAGTGTTTTCTTTAGCATTTTCTATGCCATATGTTATCCTTTCTCTAATTTTTGTAATTATGTCAAATGTGTCCTGTTCTGTGCCTTTCTGGCCTAAGATATTTTCTTTGAAAAGTGTTAATGGTCCCTTTGGATTGGCCCCAAACATTAGCTCAAATGGAGAGTACCCAGTGGTGTCTTGTATACTCTCTCTATAGGCGAATAAAACCATTGGTATATATAGGTGCCATTCTCTAGGGTGGTCTATTGTTGTTTTATTTAACATTATTTTTAGTGTCTTGTTCCATCTTTCTACCATACCATTGGCCTGTGGTCTATATATTGTGGAATGGACTTGTATTATACCTAGCAATTTTGTGACAGCATTGGTTAAGTTGGAAGTAAACTGTGTTCAATTATCTGATAATATTTTATCAGGGAACCCATATCTTGTAAATACATGTAACAATGCCATGCATATTGTTTCTGAATTAATATTTTTAAGGGGAATTGCCTCTGGCCATCTAGATGCCATATCAATCATGGTTAAAATAAATCTGTGTCCCTTTTTTGAAGGTGGGTTAAGAGGACCAATGATGTCTATAGCGACCTTCTCAAAGTTTCTGCCTATTTTGTCTGTAGGTTGTATGGGTGCTTTGTGTTTACTGTGTATTGGGTTTTTTGTCAGACATGGTTTGCATTTGTTTATGTGTTTCTTAATATCCTTATGAATGCCTGGCCAATAAAAATTCTGTGTTATCCTTTCTAAAGTTTTCTTTATACCCATGTGTCCAGCCAAAGGACTGTCATGTGCATGGTTAAGTATTTTGTCTCTGAGTATTAATGGTACTATTATTTGAGATCTTTTGATTTCACCTTTTTTCAAAATTTCTAATTAGAATGTTGTGTTTTATTGTATAATTATGTCCTCTATAGATTGAGTTATTATCCTTAATTTCGTTTCTAATCTCCTGAATTTGACTATCTTCTATCTGCATTCTAATTATGTCTTCTCTTGATATTTGTTTTGGGATGTCTAATTTTTGTTCTATTTCAGGCTGTGTTTGACTAGTTTTATGTTGTTGGCTTGTTATTGCATTTATGTACTCTTTGGTTAAATTTTTGGATTCAATCCACTTTAAAAATAGTTCCTGGGAATTATCTGGAATTTGTTTGATATTGCCAATTATTAGCTGACAGACTGGGTTTTCCATGAGTACTGCCGTTACCTTTCCTGTTATCCATGGACAGTCTATTTCCACTATTACTTTACAACATTCAACTTTTGTATTATTTGCTAGCATGACTGTGGTTTTTCCATATAAGTGATCTTTAGGATCAATCAATTTTTTGTCAACTACTATTGTTGTACAACCTGTGTCTCTTAGACACTGAACAAGTTGGCTGTTTACATAAGAAAGAAAAAAATTGTAAACTCCCTTCACTGTGACATGCACTAGCCAAAGTTTCATGTGGTTTGGTGTTGTGTTGTCTATTCCTAGTCTGATTTAGAGGCCGACCGAATTTCGGCTTCGGCTTCGGTTTCGGCGCCGAAAGTGGCCATTTTATCACTTTCTGCCAAGTTTCGGTTTCGGCCGAAACTGAAAAGTTAACTTTCGGCTTAATTTCGGTTTCGCCGAAAGAGAAAAGTTAACTTTCGGTTTTTCTTCGGTTTCGGCCGAAATTGACTTAGACTTTCGGCCATCCGGCTGAAAGTGACTCAGGTTTTCGGTCATTTAATACTCAGCGAAAGCGATATTTAACAACAAAATAAGTGACATGTAAGAACAAATTAAGCGATCTTTGAAAACAAACTAAATGATATTTAACAACAAACTAATCGATCTTAAGGAACAAAATCAATTATCTTTAAGAACAAACTAAGCGATCTTTGTGAAAAACTAAGCGATCTTTAACAACAAACTAAGTGATCTTTAACAACAAACCAGGCGATCTTTATGAACAAACTAACCGATCTTTAAGAAAAAATAAAGCGATCATTAACAAAAACTGGACGATCTTAAACAACAAATTAAGCGATCAATAACAACCAACTAAACGATCTT
>CAXITT010000471.1:21949-49332 GCA_964033795.1 Lymnaea stagnalis | reverse complement strand
TATGAGAATGGGGGAAACGGGCCGGCGCATTTACACTAAACTTTTCTGTCATGTAGCGGGCCGCAAAATATCGTCTTGCGGGTCACAAATGGCTCGCGGGCCGCGAGTTTGAGACCCCTATATTAGATGTTTATTTATTAATATTCACAATTATCTCATTTTTATAAAAATAATGTAAATATGTATACTTTCCCACATCATTTTCGATGTATGCAAAATGTATGCGGGAACGAATTTCAAAATATCTAAATATTTCATTTTCGGTTTCGGCTTCGGTTTCGGCCAAAATTCATTTTTAACTTTCGGCCTTTTTTCGGTTTCGGCCGAAAGTCATTTTTAAACTTTCGGCCTTTTTTCGGTTTCGGCCGAAAGTAATTTTAAACTTTCGGCCTATTTTCGGCTTCGGCCGAAATCAGAAAATCACTTTCGGTCGGCTCTATTCACAATATTTCATATATTTACATGTTAAAGAATGAATACACAATGCAATTAATTAAATTAATTAATTAAATGTAAGAAAAATTTTAAAAAATAATTAAATTGTCAACTTCACAACATAAATACAGATATGTAGACGTTTACATGAATACGAATGAGACAACAAATACAAAAGTACTGTGTAGTTTATGGACCACAAGATAGTAGAAAATATGACAGTAGGTTTGACAATATGTATACCGGTGACAAGACAAATGTAACAAATCTGACAAGATCTACTAAAAAACAACAGTTATGACAATGTACAAACTAGACTTCACAACTAACACAAAATTATCCTACAGTGTTATAAATAGGGCCAGAAGAAACCTTTACTGTTTTAATAAAAAAAAACTTCCCTAGGAAAGATAACACCGTGGATATCCCTAAAGTATACTCTAAAATTAAACTTATAATATACTGAAAAAGTAAAAAATTTACTTAATCTAATTAAGTATGATATAAGTAGATTTTTAAAGTCTTAAATTATATACAATTTATAACACATAATATAAATGAATACCAAGTGTCCAAAAGAAATCCGTAGTTGGTCACCTCTGCTCCTCTGTGACGCTATGATTTCTGTGTAGGCGATGATCCTTCTACGTAGAAGTGTACTTGGGTAAATGATCCAATGAAAACGTTACAACACAAATTGATGCAATAATCCAATGCAAGCACCTTGCGTCATAGTGTAATGATCCAATGGGAAGCGTTTTACGCAGTCGACTGCGCATAACCTTGAGGCCGACTTCGCATAACCTTGAGACCGACTTCGCATAACCTTGAGACCGACTTCGCATAACCTTGAGACCGACTTCGTATAACTCTCAGGGTTATACGCAGTCGCCTAGGAATTTAGCCAAATAAGGTTTATCACTCGCTAGTTTGGCAATTTTAAAAAAAAGTATTATGCTAATGAGCTGCATGACGGGTTGTTTTGAACTAGAACTTTGAATGTGTTGAACGTAAACTTTTAATAGAATTCATTTTAATTAATATTGAAATTGATGATAGCAATAGTATTAGTATTAGTGCTATTATTTGTATTATTGCTTGTATCTTATATATTATAATTATAATTATTAGTATAAGTCTACATTTCTTAGAGTCTAAGCCTAACATGGTCTAAGTCTAGTTATGTATTTTGATTGATTAGGTTTTTATATGTTGCTATGACCATGTGGTTGACTGGGTGGCCAAATGGTCTAAACTGAGCAAACCTCAAGTTGGTGGTCTGGTGTTCAAATCCAGCCAAAGGCCAGTCAAGCAAAAACATCACCTTGGTCGGCAACCAAGAGAAGGAAAGGAAACTCTGAATTCAAACCCGGAGTTGGAGTCCGGTCAGACGCAGACAATGACAATTCCTGCAACCACTGGATATGGTGGGCTCGGACGAGAGAGTGAGGTAGACGCCGCGCAACTCTTCTCCACTTTAAACAAAGTCATCCGCGCAAGTCATAAGTCACAGACGACTCGATGGTCCTCGTCGATCCTCGACGGACGAACAATATATTGGTTGGTTTTACTGACTAATTCAGGAAATACATTCTATTTATTTTTTAAAAAAATTATATCATTTATGATTTTTTTTGATGACCTAAATGTAACAGTTTTCAGCTTCCATGCAAAACTATAACTGTGTGAAAGTATTACTTACAGTGCCCCCTCTACAGAACCCCTGCCCTACTTACACTGACCCCTCTACAGAACCCCTACCCCTACAGCGATTTTTTTACTGCTACTCTCAACCCATGTTTATATTTATTACTGTACCCGAGAAACATGATTTTATCTGCCACAAAATTAGTTAACAACACAAAATATATTTGATAATTATAAGAATACCATTATTAACATTACATTGGTCAAGTTAATAATTCTTCTCATGTTTTAACATTTTTTAGCCAAAACAAAAGTAAAACAATAAGCCTAGTTGTTTTTGCTTCATTCTCGAGAACAAAAATAGCAACTAACACGTATCTCCTTCTTCTTCTTCTATATCTTAAGGGCCCACGATCAATTTATTGATCATTTTGGCTCCTATGCATGTAGATGGGATTTGCAATGTTTCTGTTACTGGTGTTGATGAGGAAATCATGCACTAGGGGTTTGAAGGCTTGAGGCAATAGACACAAATGTGTCTAGTGTTGTCGCCTCAACTGTTCCTTTTGAAAGATGGTTCCAGTCCCTGATTGTCTTGGGCAGGAATGAGCAGCTCCTATACTGGCTTCTTGCTGGTATGAGCCTGAATTGCCTGTCATGGCCTCGTCGCTGTCTATGGGGGAGAGGGACGAGTTTCTGTTTAATACTGGAACAGTGGACCAGCCCATTATTTATCTTGTACATCATGGAGAGCCTGGATTGTCGTCGTCGTTTCTCCAATGGTGACCAGCCTAGTGTTTCTAGCATGCTGCCAACACTAGAGGTATTCCTGTAGCGGTTTAGGACAAAGCGTGCTGCTCGTCGCTGGACCGCCTCCAACCTGTCAATGCTCTTCTGGGTAAATGGGTCCCAGACTGAAGATGCATAATCTAAAATCGGACGGATAAAGGCTTTATATGCTCTTTCTTTCACACAGGAGTTGCCAATCTTTAGATTTCGCCTTAAGAACCCCAAGGCTTGGTTTGCTTGGTTACATACATTGTTAATATGCTCGTCCCAGCGGACCTCTCTTTGAATGGTAACACCCAGGTACTTTACGGAGGAAACTTGCTCAAGAATATGGCCGTGCAGTTTGTATTGGTAGTGTAGAGGAGTACAACTTCTAGAGATTGATAGTGTCTGGCACTTGGCAGGGTGAAATTCCATGTCCCAGCTCATCTCCCACTCAGCTAACAGATTGAGATCCTGTTGTAGCTGGTCCTGGTCAGATCTGTTGGCGATCGTCCTATACACTGCTGTGTCATCTGCAAACAGTCTTGCCTGTGATGTCAGTTTCTCCGGTAGGTCATTAATGTATGCTAGGAACAAACAGGGGCCCAGGACTGATCCCTGGGGGACCCCTGACTTCACATTGACAAAGGAGGAGCTTGTACCGCCCACCACTACTGCTTGGCGTCGGTGGCTGAGGAAGCTAGAGATCCATGTTTTAGTGGTGCCTTGAATCCCATATATCTGGAGTTTGTGTAGAAGCAAACTATGATTCACCCGGTCAAATGCTTTTGCGAAGTCCATTACTAGCACGTCAGTCTGCTTGTGGTTCTCCAGATTGGTCATCAAGTCTTCTACAAATTCGAGAAGCTGGGTCTCACATGACCTATTGACTCGGAAGCCATGTTGACAGTCATTGAGTATATTTTGGCTTTCAAGATGCTTCATGACAGAGCTTACGATTATGTGCTCCAACAGTTTGCAGACGACGCTAGTGAGGGATATCGGACGATAGTTGGCAGGGTCGGAATGCTCCCCTTTCTTGTAAATTGGAGTGACATGCGCTGTTCTCCAGTCTGCTGGAACATTTCCTGTGCATAGTGACGATTGGAAGAGGATTGTCAGTGCAGGAGCGATTTCTTTGGCTAATTCTTTGAGCACTCGTGGTTTGATGTTGTCAGGACCACATGCTTTGTAAGGGTTAATGGTATTGAGGAGAGCAAACACACCTTGTTCTGATATCTGGATATCTCCCATGATAGGGTAGGCTCTGTTCATCATTTTGGTCTTCAGAAGGAACTCAGTCTCAGAGTACTCTCTACCGTCACCAAAGACCGACTGGAACTGCTGATTGAGTATCCCCGCCTGTGCTTTTGGGTCAGATGTCAATTGGCCATCCCACCTCAAGGGGGAAACTCCAGCGTTTGAGGACTTTTGGTGCTTCACATAGCTCCAGAAACGCTTGTTCTTGACATCCTTGGTCGGGGTGTCTTCCTCTGAGAACATGCCGTTCATGTAGTTCCAATACGATCTACGCAATAAGCGTTGAATGGTTCGGCGGAGTCTCAGTACCTCCTCTCTCAGTTCAATCGAGCCATTTTTCTTCATGCGTTTGTATTGGCGGTCTCTCCTGTGGATGAGCCTACGGATTTCAGCCGTGACCCATGGCTGATTTATCCTAGGTTTTTGTGTGGTATGAATTTCTTCACTGCATCAGTGATTGTAGTCTTGAACTTCACCCACAGCTCGTCTGTTGTCACTGTACCTTGAATCCCCTTCATGTTTGAGCTTAGCTCTGTGGTTGCAATCCTTAGACTATCCCAGTCTGCCTTGGCATAAATTGGGATTTCTCGAATGATTTGTTTCATTTTTAGTGTGTTGACCTGAAATTCACAATAAGGAATGCTGTGGTCCGAAATCCCGGGGATGACCTCAACTTTTGGGATACGATGTGGACAATTGGTGAGGAATAGGTCAAGAGTGTTTTCCCCCCTCGTGGGTTCTTTAACCAGCTGTTCCAGACCATGGTTGTTAATTATCTCCATGAATTCTGAGTGCAGAACAGGGTATGGGGACTTGGGCTTCATGGCGCATAACCACTTCGTAATCCAATTGAAAATTGTGTACTTTCTCTCCGATTCTGTTGAACTTGTAGTGAGTAATTAAGGAATTACTTTGAATTTTGCACTGGGCTATGTGCGCTTGTATAAAGTGAAGATTATGCTGGGGAAATCTTACTTTCGATGTCTTGATACACACATCTCATCTGTAATCACGTTAGACTTCTGTTGGTCTTGTGTAGTGGATCATCTCTTTCTTGCGTTGACTAATAATTGTCAATTAGTATCAATTTGATGTAATTTCACCATTTGAATATGTAGGCTTACAGTAAATCTTTGCTACAGTTGTAGATAACTTGAAAGTTTACTTGATGCTGATTGTTTAGTCTATTTGACTATAACTGTATTATTTACTTCCTTGTAGTTATTCCCTTCGAAATTAGCCGTGTACCAGTTAGCTGTATGAACTCTGAACTCTTGACTCCTGTGACTGTGACCTAAATTGGTTATTCAACCGTTGTCGTCGGCTAGCTTTAACTCATTAAAATAATTGTTATAAGTTCACTTGTAGTCTTATGAGAATAATTTTCGGCTACAATTGTGGTAATTGACGAATGTCCTATTTCTTTATTATGGGTTGCTTTCTGTGTGTGAAGTGGACTCGTCTCAGACTTGATTGATACACGGGCGTAATGGAGTTCGATGTATCCTTCCGCTTCTGTTGTAACACATCGTTGTTACTCAATGTTCTGTAACACACTTCTGACACCATTTGTAACACATGCTCTAACCTCATTGTAACTCATGGCGTGAGGTCTTATTTCTTAGTGCGTTATGTCAGTAGCATGGTCACTTGTTTTATGTTAGTAATTCATGATGCTGGCTAAGACTTCTTCATTCTTTTACTTATTATCCAGGCACGCAAAGAAGGATGCTGAATTCTGATTAAACTTACAGTACTTTATTGAATCACACTTTACACTGATAATATTAATAATAATCCTTGCATGAATGTAATCATTTCACATATATATATATATAGTATTCCACTACTCAGAAAGACACGTCCTCACTCTACTATAACTCAGCTCAACTGTACTATAACTCAACTCTACTCTCTCAATCAACTGCCCCTTTTTATTACCGGCAAAGCGTGGAAACGACCGCTTTACCAAAAAACATAATTTACTCTCCAAAAACGTGGAGCTCACATTTTCTTATCAAAAATACAATTCACTCTCTCTCCTCGTGGAAAAATATGGTCAACACAATTCACTGTTCACTCATGCTACCTCTCTGTTTCCTTGTGAAAACATAGTCTGTTACAAGGTTCTTGAGAGGTTCTTGAGAGATTCTTGAGAGGTTCTTGAGAGGTTCTTGAGAGGTTCTTGAGAGGTTCTTGTGAGGTTCTAGAGAGGATCTTGAGAGGTTCTTGTGAGGTTGTTGAGAGATTCTTGAGAGGTTCTTGAGAGGTTCTTGTGAGGTTGTTGAGAGGTTCTTGAGAGGTTCTTGAGAGGTTCTTGAGAGGTTCTTGAGAGGTTCTTGAGAGGTTATTGAGAGGTTCTTGAGAGGTTCTTGTGAGGTTCTTGAGAGGTTCTTGAGAGGTTCTTGAGAGGTTCCTGAGAGGTTCCTGAGAGTTTCTTGAGAGGTTCTTGAGAGGTTCTTGAGAGGTTCTTGAATAGAAATGTTGCTCTCAAAATGTTTTTAATCGTCCTGCTGCTGATTTTCGGCTCTATTGACTCATGCGTTTTCCGACCACTGAGTCAGTGCAAACACATGTGTGGAGCCATTTAATAAGAGGAAAATTAAACAATCCCCAAAAAACTTTTTTTTTTTTTTTCGTATAAATCCATCATAAAATTTAATATCGAATAATGGAGGTGGTACTGTAAATTTGACAGCGTACTTTTAAGTAAAACACTTTATAAGAATCTCAATTAGTGCCCCCCCCCCCCCTTTTCAGGGCTCACAACCGCATATTTTTTCCCGCCCCTGAATTTTACTAATATTATAATGACCCACCGTAACAAAAGAAAATATTACGCACCAAACGCACTTGGGATATTTTTTTAAGAAACTCCTTTCGCGCAGTTATTGGGAATTTCTTTTTATTTTCCACTTGAAAATCAGAAAAAAACGTATTTTGAGGGATTGGGGCTGAACATTTGAAATAGCGCGTTGTCATTGGCAACGAGTCTATGTACCATGTTTCAGCACGACAGCTTGACGGGAAGTGGGCCAATTAGCCGTCCGAAGATTTTGCCATCCAGCCAGTCAGTCAGTCAGTCGGCCACAAACAAAAGTGAAGTTAATAGGATTTAAATCCAGCAAAACATTTACATTTGATATGCAATAAAGAAATAAAATGGTGAGAAATTGTGCTGGAGGTTTTATTTTTACATGCCTCTTACATTTACAGTGAAATAAATAAACTGATGAATCACACAATGTATCGTGACTTCATAACTCATAACATTTAATGTATTTATTTAAAGATCATACATTCATAAATTATTGTGAGATGTACGTGGTTAAAGCTCTCCAGAAGGTGCTCTTTAATTCCAGTAAGGAAGTGTGCCCATTAGGAACAGAAATTAAAGAGCACCATCTGGAGAGCTTTAATTTCTGCTCCCAATGAAGACACTTCTTTACTGTGGAGGACCGCAACCCTTTCAAATGCCGACTACATTACAACTGAATTATTAAGTTAGAGGGAATTGAACGAAAATCCCCCCCACCCACCCCCATGTACTTTTTATATTAATTTTTTACAATTGCATCAAGTATACAATGTAATGATAACAAATAAATAAACAACAATAATTATAATTTCTGATACCACTGAGATAAGCTGCATAAATCCCAATAACATTTGCTAGATTAGTCTATGTGTTGATTAATTTTTATTTTTAAAAACCCACTTCAATACTTACTATAACAAATGGAAGTACACATGACCTACTAACTGAGTGATGAAGTTGTGGACACATTTCGAATATTTCAATGTGTACAAAATTCATTGCTAAATTAAGGACGTTTTTGCAATGAATTTAGATATTACTAATGTATATATTTTTGTTTTTAAAATCTACTTCTTAATCGAAATTCTTTTGTATCTGCAGTAATTACGAACCATTTACTTAAGTGGATTACATAATTAACAAGAATATATATATATATTAAAAACGTGTTTTTTATGTAGCAACTTTCTGTATATACTAAGATGAATGAAAAAAAAAAATATTTGAAAAAAAACCAACAAATTTTCCAAACATCATCTATGAAGTATAAAATAAATACCCCCCCCCCCTTTTTTTTTTTTCAAAGTGGTTACAGTCATATGACTTTTTTTAAAAAAAAGCATGGGGCATCCATGAAATATAAAACTGTCGTATGACTTGACAAACACGACGTTTGACACATGTACACATTTGCATTGCTGCAGGTAAGTGTTATGCGAAACAATTGTTAAGATTACAAGATGATTAAATCGTAGAAATGTATGAGTTCTCACAACCGCCTTGCCTTACTGCTGTACGCTCCCATCGATCGTGATCTCGACTCGTGGAATGCAATTAGCGATACCGCCATTTGAATGTCTTTGCGATTCGTAACGAACATTGAGTTCATGGGCGCCCCCCCCCTCCCTTCCCCGCTTTTGTCAGTCATATGACTGTAGCAACTCTGAAGTGTTGCGGGACATTTATTTTATACTTTTTAGCACATTTTTGTGGGAAAGCGGGTTTTAAAAAAATAATTAAATATTGTTTTATTGACTACTTTTTAGTCTTGGGAGATGCAATAAGAGATGAGGAAGTGGGCTGAAAGAGTATGACTAAAAAGTGTGTGGCGTTAATGAACTACAAACACGTGAAAGGTCTGTGGTGTCCTTTGTGTGGTCAAAATGTTGTCTTGATTGTTGATGTTATCGGGAATGAGTAATCATGCATAAGGAAAGACTATATTGAAAACCCGATGTCCCTCAAACTTTCCATTGCCGAAACATCCGCAGAAGTGTTTCAAGGGTCAGTGGAGGTCACTGGTGACCTACTGATCATGAAAGGTTGTATCGTCACCGGGGGTGGGTAGGTGTACAAAGTTTCAGCGCAACTGCTCATCGGGAAGTGGGTGAAAATTGAGATGCAAGAGTCCACCACAGACTAACAGACAAGCGGATAGAGAGCAACTTAAGAAAAAGCTTGTGAAACATGAGAACTTATTTTTGATCGCAGGGGCTGCTTTGTCTCAAATGTATTTTATCTGAACATAAGTTATGCTGTGTCGAAGTTTTAGAAATAATTTATATGCATTTTAAGACTGCTATTAAGATTTAGCTGTGTACTAAATTTCGCCACTGTAGCTGTTTTGCAAACAAGATATAAGATATATATATATAGATATATATATATATATATATATATATATATATAGAGAGAGAGAGAGAGAGAGAGAGAGAGAGAGAGAGAGAGAGAGAGAGAACAGACACATTGTCTATGTCAGGTTATTATAAAATTGGTGAGGATATACAAACGTATGCTAAAATATTATCTTAAGCGCGAAATATATTTTTACTGCTATTAAGATTTAGCTGTGTACTAAATTTCGCCACTGTAGCTGTTTTGCAAACAAGTTATAAGATATATATATATAGATATATATATATATATATATATATATATATATAGAGAGAGAGAGAGAGAGAGTGAGAGAGAGAGACAGAGAGACAGAGAGAACAGACACATTGTCCATGTCAGGTTATTATAAAATTGGTCAGGATATCCAAACGTATGCTAAAATATTATCTTAAGCTCGTAATATATTTTAAATCGATAAAAAAATTGTTATGATGGGTCTAGTGGTCTTTTATGAACCATCATTCGTGTAATCCGCTGTATTTTTTTGTTCAAACCATGACATGCCGTTTTCATGTACCTGTCAAGACCAAAGCTTTGTACACCAACTCTTATGGGGCATAGCAACAGCTGTTACCTTACATTGCAGTAGAAGGACGTAGTGAGAGTCGCAGCAAGGGTTCCAGCCAGGGGAATGCAAACAACCTTAGCCTGTGATGGCTACACTGCCATGGCCTCCCCCCGGGGGGGGGGGTATTATTTTTCTTTATGCTGATTGCTTGGTAAAAAAACGTTGATCAAAACAGCAAGTTTGCTTCCAATAGATCAAAGAACTTTAACTTATTGATTCTTTAAAGTCGTGCTTCATGGGGTGCTTAGATTTCACGCAGTTTAAAAAAAAAAAGACAGAAGAAAAATAATAAAAGACAACAAACTCTTTGGATGCCCATTTGGATGAATTCATTGAATGTGGAGCCGTTAAGGCGGATGTGAGGACCTTCCGCTGGTTACGTCCAGGGTGTCGCTTAAAGCATTAAGGCCTACATCTACTGATGAATGTCATTATAATTCAATTGGTTCAGCACCACCGTACTATTTTACTTAATACACCGCTTTCATTAACCGACCTATCTACACCCTGGGTCCTCAAATTTTACAATCAGGGGGCCGGTTCACAGTCCCTCTGAAACTGTTTGGGGGGTAGGGGGTCGGACTAAAGTTTGGAATATAATATGTACGCATTTTTTATGCACATTGAACAGATCTTGTTATAGTAAAAAAAAAAGAAACTGGTAAAAAAAAACTGTGGGATATTTAAAATGAAGAAGAACATTTTTAATCAGCATACATTTATTGGTGTTTCAAAAGGAAATGTGGGCCCCCATTTTGGCTCAATAGTTGGTCCTTGTCCGCTTCCATATTTGTTACTGCTAACCAGGTACTCGTACGGAGACAGGTCGGGCCGGGTTAAGGACACTTGGCTGACCGGATCTGGGCCCACGGACCGTAATTTGAGGACCCCCCCCCACCCCACTGATCTACACTAACAAGAAAGGTACTTTTAATTAAAGTGCTGTGGGGCTGGTGGTGGTCACGTGATTCATGGACTGGTTTGTTGTTCGTAGTTTTACTCTGAAGCACGCTCATCAATGTTCATATCATGATAACTGATATCTTTCCATTTTGACATGCACAGTGAACAGAGCAGCATCGATGGGCTGCATCGTAAGGCACAGTGAATTCAGAAAAAAATAACATACATTTTAGACAATGGAATAATACATCTAGCGAATGTTATGCATATACTGATGGTATCCATGGGTTGAACAATGGCCTTAATTGGTCGAAGTAGCAGGTTGCTCTTCGACTTGGTGATGGAACTTTAATAGACGTGCACCCATACCCGTATAGCTTTAACGTTACCCCCTTAGAAATTCAGATGTGTCTGGAACAGCCGGATATTGATTAAAACTGGTGTTGCTTGGAAAGGCATGCACGCCGTCGAGACAGACAGATTAACCGTGGCGAATGCCAGCTTTGTTCATCGTTGTCCGACGTCGAATCGCGAATCGTCCCGCCCCGCGTATTTAATGCACTCCGTTCAATGTTTTTTCATACTGCTTAAGATCAACATCAATTTTGGAGAGATTAGAGGTGTTTAAACACTACACATTTTTTTAAACGTCTTGAATAAATTAAAAACAAAGTAATTTATTAGCATATTTTGGGGTTAAAAGTGTGTTACGCTAATTGTACACAGATTTATAAGACTATTTAACGTCTGTATGTGTTGGCTCAGTTGCACCATGTGACCCGTTTTTAAGGCCTATAAGTGTTAGCTCAGTTGCCCAAAGTGAAGCGGTCTCACCACGAAGGTGGGCTGACTGGTCTCAGGGCTCGACTGTTCGACACAGACAGACGCCTGAGCATGGGCCTGGAAGCGAACGGCTGCCGGCTTGGGCTGAGTTCCCCGCCAGGCAGACTTCTGACGTAAAGAGCGTGGCCTGGCTGGAGGAGCATGTGACCAAACCCGGTCTGCGCAGACGTGCTCCACGCAGGTTGACCCTGGCGTTGCCTGCTCAGTTTGTTCATCAGCATGGCCTTGTCTTCTTGTACGGGCAGAAGGGCGCGCTTGATGCTGAGCACCTCTTCCCGCTGCTCTCGTAATCGCTTCTCGAGCTGCTCGCAATCCTCCTGAAGTTTGTTGCTGCTGTGGATCACGCTGGGTCTCACAAACAGTTCAAGATTTAGATCGTCAGCGAGAAGATTTTTCTGGTAATTTAAAGTTGAAAGTTTTCTCTCCGTGACAAAGCGTTGCAGTTTGTTGGATTCAAATCTAAATTTTAATTTATGAAACTCCTTTAAATCTTTGGACTTAACAATTTCAGCCAACTGAGAGGCGAAGTTGTCTCTTTCTCTGTTCAACTTCTCCAACTTCTTTTGCAATTTTTCTATGTGAGCATCGAGGTTGTACGTTTTAAAAGTCAAAACGTCGGACCGGTTTTCTTTCTCCATCAACCGGTTAAGCTCATTTGTCTCTTTCTCTAACCGTTTCTCCCCTTTTGTGATGTTGTCCTGAAGTACATCCAACCTTTTCACAAACTTCTCCTCGATGGCAGCCAACTTGTCCAGCTTGGCGCTGACATCTTTTGTCCTCTTGTCGTCGAGCTCCAGCCATCTCCTGGCCAACCAGGCGGCCTTCTTCAACTTCACCAAAATATCAGGCACTAACCGAATCAAGTTTTCGGTGCCAAAATCCATGTCGAGATGTGCCACCATCTTCCTGCTCTCCTCACTGTACAAATCTGGATCCACCTCGTCCTCTTCCTCCAGCAGGTAATCGAGCTGCTCCTTCACGAAAGACAATCTCTGAGCGACCTTGTCTATCTCCGTCGTGTCGTATATGGATTTGATGTCCCTGTACTCGTGGCTCAGCTGCAGGAGTGAGGCCCTTGCCTGGGCCCTCATCCTCCGCATCTCCGCGAGGCTGTCACCTTCCTCATCTGGTTCCTGATCGCCTTCGATTCCCTGGTTGTCACTGCCAGAAAATTGACTCAGCTTAGAGAATGCTGACGACATTGTGTTGGATCGATGAGTTGTGCCGGATGAGTCATAGTCGTGGAAGTATTTAAACAGCGGGACAAATATCTTCTCCTCGAAATTAGAAAACAATTCCTGCAGGTAATCCATGAATTCAAAGAACCAGATAAAATGCTGGACGCTTTGAGCCGCCGTGCTGACTTCCGAAATGCCTGCAAAGTACAGGCTGCCGTCTTGCCGGAGCGATGCTCGCCGTAACAGCTGCTGGACGGTGCCACGAAGCCTGGACATTGTGAATCTGGGCAGCTCTCTCTTGAGAGCCTCCTCGACGTCGAGGTCAGCGAACGGGTCAGGCAGAGCTTTCGACTCGCCATCTTTGTCACCAGAGTTAAACCGCCTGGCTTTCAACTTTGGTTTAAGCGCCGAGAGGGATGTGATGATCTTCAAGGAGCGTAACGTCACTTCCGCTTTGTAGAGGTCGAAGCATTGCAGGACTTTCTGTTGGAAGGCGCTAACTAATTTGTGCATGACTTGACTTCTTTCACTTTCATCCAAAACCATCAGCCGCATCTGTAGGGACGAGACGTAAAGACGTTTTAAGACTTTATCAAATTGAAGTGGAGTTATAACACATTTTGTTTTTCATGTGGATTCTTTACAGATATAAATATAATTTTACTATTTCTTTAGGTAGATAGAGTAAAGTTGGGCCGTTTCGATTGGAAAAAAAAACCCAAGTATATTCTAAACCGGTGGTCGGCAAATCGTGCCTCACGAGCCTCATGCTGCTCTTAAGCGACCTGAGTGCGGCTCGGCCAGTCCGCTACAAATCGGTTTTGGACTTTAAAACACATGGTTCTTGACAGTTGACAGGTTATTGAAAAGAAATTTGGCGCTCAACAAAATTGTAATCGCCCTGCTGCTGATTTGTGGCTCTTTTTACTAATGAATTTGCCAACCACTGTTCAAAACCTTAATTTCATCAATAAATTATATATATGCTAAAGCACACATACAAACACACGTATATTATATGTATGTATATTCATGCACGAAAGTGTTTGCGGGCGGGGGGGGGGGGGGGGGGGGGGGGGGGGGGGATTGCTTCAGTTCAGGTTATTATCAATGATTACATTGATTACAATGATTGCAATGTCTAATCATTTAAATTAAACTGAACACTTCTTACCTCAATTTTATCGCCCGCAACTTGTGGGTCCTGATACATGGAATACACAGAGCTGAAAATAAGAATATCAACATTTATGAAAGATTTTTTGTTGTTGCTAAGACTAGAGAGAGTAAGATATACTCTTTGAATTTGAATGAGACATGATTGATACCTACACTACTTTCGCCAACCTTACTCAACAATCTCCAATTAAATTATGGTCGAGCTTCTGTTGTCAAACGGATCGCTTGCAAGCCAATCTAACTCTCGCCACTAGACAGAGAATTTGTTTAAAAACCTTAATACGTTGTTAAAAATGTAAATACCTTTAAAATATGGTATTCACCACTTACTTAACGTGTATCGATCAATTCAGATCTCAAATTAAAACTAACAAAATTTGGTGTTTGATTCTAGACAGCGGTTTCTTTATCCACGTACCGACCTAATTCTCGTGAGTTTGTTTTCAGATATCCCCTTCTGTTATTCCACTAATCTGCGCCACAAAAGTCAGTGTTACGTTACTCTCTCAGCAGGGGCTCGGCCAGTTATCGTGCTGTTAGCCCCCAACAACAGAAGAAAACAGCCCTATCCAAAACTTGAGATTTGAGATAGCATTGTGTGAAACCGCAGCCATTCAGCTCCACCATTTGTCCTGGTGATCTCTTTGAAATGGGACGATTAATGGCTGTGTGACACAGATACAACATTCGGCGCGGGGATAAGTTGATACCATGTGCATTCGATAACCAGATATATTCATACTTTCAGCAATTAGCTCTATCACAACTCAAACAACGGCTCATTTATTAAAAAGAAACGTTGATCGTTTAGTGGGGGAGTTGATCTAAAGAAAAACCTTTATCATCGCTGCTTAGATTGTATTAACTTCATACCCGAGTCTTTGCAGACGTGATGTTAAAATATCATCTGATAGATGGGATGTTTATGAGGTCATATTTTGTTATTTCGCACAGTGATAATAGCATGGAAAAAGAATTAAGAGTGAAAGATTAATTTAATAAACAAATTTGCCAAACGATGTAATGGCCATTGGTTAACTGCACAAACCATAATATGGTATTATAGATTGTGTTGAAAATAACACTTGGAAGGCTTAACAATAATCAGAAACCTTGCAATGTTGATTGAAATTTGATTTATTTAAACTCCAGCATTCGCTTGTTGCAAGTGAAACGACAGTGGAGACTCGGTTGCAACCATGCATATTTATAGTTAAACTTACAACAACTTCTGGTGATGACGAAACGGTCGACTTAAAAAAGATTTTATACGAACAAACAGAACGCGTATCTCTCGGTCTCTACTGTCAATCTTGTTTAACTGACTCTATACCGCGTATCATAATGTGTAAGAACTAATGTCATCATTTCAATACATACTCTTCCACGTTATCCATTATAGAAACAAACAAATTCATTGTTTATGTTTGACACAAAATAGCTCCCAGTAAGTAGTGATACAACTTCATGGGGCTCACCGCACTGAACTTCGAACCAAACTTTGCCCATAGTTCGTGGCCTCAAGTTTTATATAGGAAAGGAAACAAGCCATCAATTTCCTCACGTCTGTGAACACAATAGGCAGACATCGAGCCGGGTTATTTTGGTCTCCAGAGGCAATCGAGACCTCTAATCAAGATTAATATGAGACCATTTTTTTCTTTAAACGTTTGCGAGAAACGGTATACATAAATGGGCCAGCGAAACCGAACATTATCAGAGGGTCTCGGATGTCACCACTACTACCCAGCGAGTCACACAACAGCAGATGGGTCAGGTAGGTTTGCTTCTATGGCGACTTTGGCAGCTTTGTTTGTTTTTTCCATTGTATTCGCCTTACTCTCTCTTTGTCAACCGTAAAAGTACAGCCATTTTTATCGAGTCAGGTGACCAACGAAATGAAAAGGAACAAAACATAAAATAAATTGTAAAATTGCCTAACATGAGATCATATTTTACCCAGTGTACTGAGGGTGAGGACTTGGCTTTGAACTAAAGTTCATATTTTTGGTGTGCACTGAAGATCATGTTTTCATTGTGCACCGGAGATCATGTTTTCATTGTGCACTGAATATCATGTTTTCATTGTGCATTGAAGATCATGTTTTCATTGTGCATTGAAGATCATGTTTTCATTGTGCACTGAATATCATGTTTTCATTGTGCATTGAAGATCATGTTTTCATTGTGCATTGAAGATCATGTTTTCATTGTGCACTGAATATCATGTTTTCATTGTGCACTGAAGATCATGTTTTCATTGTGCACTGAAGATCATGTTTTCATTGTGCATTGAAGATCATGTTTTCATTGTGCATTGAAGATCATGTTTTCATTGTGAATTGAAGATCATGTTTTCATTGTGCATTGAAGATCATGTTTTCATCGTGCACTGAAAATCATGTTTTCATTGTGCACTGAAGATCATGTTTTCATTGTGCATTGAGATCATGTTTTCATTGTGCATTGAAGATCATGTTTTCATTGTGCATTGAAGATCATGTTTTCATTGTGCATTGAAGATCATTTTTTCATTGTGCATTGAAGATCATGTTACAATTGTACATTGAAGATCATGTTTTCATTGTGCATTGAAGATCAGGTGTTTTTTTTTTTTAGCGCTAGATGTTTTTTTTTCATGAGCACCGAGGTTAAGGTTGTTGTTTTGAAAATAAATGTCATGTTTCTTGTTTGTACTGAAAGGTCTGTATTAAATCCACACTGGGACATGATTTATTCACCTTGTTTACTTTTAGAGTTCATGCTCTAACCTCATTGACAGAGTAACTGGAATTCATGAATAGTTCTGTATCGAAATCTTTCAATGATAATGTGACTACGCATCTCATCATTGTCAAAGTAGGAACAAATACCGTAAACAATCAATGCAAGAATCCAGAAACAATTTAATCTTTCCTAAATCGAAAATAGTTTTTGCAAATCATTTTGAATTTTTTATAATTTCATTCAGCTCTGTTTTAAAATTTGAAATCTATTTTGGATTGAATGAGCTAAAGAGCAGGCTCTGTAACGGTGCACGAATTTGAAGGCAATAATAAAGTTGATGGCGAAACAAATAAATCAAGCATCTAAATATCTGGTCAAATAAGTAATTGTTATTGTTTTGTTTGAAATTCAACCTATCATCTCATCCGTATGAACATTTCACCCATCATCTCATCCATATCAACACTTCATGTTGCATGTTATAATTTCATGTTTTGTCTTTTAACTCAAGTATTTAAGCTTTTTTTCATTCTCCCAACTAGATCATTCTCCCAACTAGATCATTCTCCCATATAGATCATTCTCCCAACTAGATCATTCTCCCAACTAGATCATTCTCCCAACTAGATCATTCTCTCAACTAGTTTATTCTCCCAACTAGATCATTCTCCCAACTAGATCATTCTCCCAACTAGATCATTCTCCCAACTAGATCATTCTCCCAACTAGATCATTCTCTCAACTAGATCATTCTCCCAACTAGATCATTCTCCCAACTAGTTAATTCTCCCAACTAGTTCATTCTCTCAACTAGATCATTCTCTCAACTTGTTCATTCTCTCAATTAGTTTATTCTCACAACTAGTTCATTCTCACAACTAGTTCATTCTCCCAACTAGTTCATTCTCTCAACTAGTTCATTCTCCCAACTAGTTCATTCTCCCAACTAGTTCATTCTCTCAACTAGTTCATTCTCCCAACTAGTTCATTCTCCCAACTAGTTCATTCTCTCAACTAGTTCATTCTCGCGACTAGATCATTCTCTCAACTAGTTCATTCTCTCAACTAGTTCATTCTCTCAACTAGTTCATTCTCGCGACTAGATCATTCTCTCAACTAGTTCATTCTCTCAACTAGTTCATTCTCTCAACTAGTTCATTCTCGCGACTAGATCATTCTCTCAACTAGTTCATTCTCTCAACTAGTTCATTCTCCCAACTAGTTCATTCTCTCAACTAGTTCATTCTCTCAACTAGTTCATTCTCCCAACTAGTTCATTCTCGCGACTAGATCATTCTGCCAGCTGGTCTATTCTCCCATTTAGTTTATTCTCCAAACTTGTTCACACTCCCAAATCGTTCATATTCCAAATGGTATTTAAAGAACCGGCCCTGTTTTCATAGTGCCGCTCTGCGTATCATAGTGCCGGCTCTGCCGATCAAAGTGTAGGGCCTGCCTATCGAAGTGACAGCCCTTCCTATCAAAGTGACGGCCCTGCCTATTAAAGTGCTGGCCCTGCATATCAAAGTGCCTCCACTGCCTATGAAAGTGGTGGCCCTGCCTATCAAAGTGCTGGCCCTGCCTATGCAAGTGCCGGCCCTGAAATCAAAGTGCCGGTCCTTCCTATGAAAGTGCCGGCCCTGCCTATCAAAGTGCCTGCCCTGCCTATCAAAGTGCCGGCCCTGCATATCAAAGTGCCGGCCCTGCACTTTACACTCAGATCCATGAGCCTTGAAGGTTATCAGGCCATAGTAAAACCCAACAGAGAAATCCATTGAAAGCGTTTGAATAAGATTGACGTTTGAGTTACAAAGTTATGTTGTAGGGGTACAATAATGACGTCAGAGCTAATCTAACCCCGTTGGAGAAAGTGCATAATGTAAGTGCAAGAGGGCTGCAGTAAAAAAAATTGGGGGTGGGGTGTAATTTAAAGACATTAACAACTCAAATCACTGTACCAAACTGGGACACATTTTGTTTTCTTCTGTGCATTGATTTTTGTTCCATATTTTATCCACCGAAGATTGAACCGTAGACTACTGCGGTATTCACAACAAGGGAATACATGAAGTGTTCATTTTTAAAATTAATTAATTTATTCTAAGCCATTTAAAAGATAAACAGAAAGGCCAGCTCATCAAATTCCCATCTCGATAATTAACACTTACAATATGCCATTTTAGAGAAACTTCTAATGTGTCGTCGTATAGTCTTTAGTTAATGACGTTTCAATTTTACAGCAATGACACACTTATTTAGGACTTATAGACATCTATCCAAAACCCTCTCCCATTTCTAACAGCTGAACGTCTGTGTAAACTGTCGCCCCCACCTTAAAATTACCTTTACTCTAAACCCTTCGCATTGCTAATGGCAAATTTATTCTCCCGGACCAATGCTTAAATCTAACAGTTAACCAATGCTTAAATCTAACAGTTAACCAATGCTTAAATCTAACAGTTAACCAATGCTTAAATTTAACAGTTAACCAATGCTTAAATCTAACAGTTAACCAATGCTTAAATCTAACAGTTAACTTCTATCCACCCTTTCCTAGAACCTCTCTCTGAATTTATTTATTTCAAACTAACACGTGCTTTACCAAAAAATAATCAACATGATTTACGATTTGTCGTCTCATATGTCGAACCTTAGACATAATATGTCCAACCATAACCATATTTTCTTATTTATTAAACATATCGTCTCCAGCACCAGACCTTCGCTATTTGAAAGCTAAACGACCCATGGACGGTTCTAAAAATAAACAGGACTCTGTCTGGCCACTTGATATAAATCTGTCAACATCCCCGGAACCGTTAAAACGCTTCAAGTGAACGCACAAGTATCCCAGAGTGCACTAGAGAGTCTACTGTGGAGAGATGATTGCTGCACGGGTTTTATTGGCTCACAGTCTAAGAACACAATGCCATCTGGTTTACTTTACATGTTAAATGACTTCCCTTCCAATCAATCGATAGAATTATTCAAAGTTTACGTATTTTTCGAATAATCAATAACCGAGGATCAATCGCTGAAATGGGATTTTTTTTATGCTTGAGTAATCAATGGGGTCATTAAACAACTTGTTCTTGTAAGCGCCGGCTGTAATGTCAATAAGTGTTTAGATTTTAAGACATTTTCTTGACAAGGAATTAGGACCTCATTCTATGAGCACAAAGCATTATCTCCATTTCTTAAATGTTTTAAATGTATTGTCGTTTCTTGTCAAGTTGAATGTTGTTTTTTTTTTTTAAAAAATCAAACATCGTTTAAAAATTCTTCTTAAACAGTTAGCAACTCCTAGCGTTCAAAATGAAAAAAAAAAACAACTTAACAATTCGAAAGGCCTACATTAGAAAGGTGTATATTTATCAATCAGATAAATTGTCAACAGTTGTCAGCACCGAGATCAGGGGTGTCAAACTTTTTTGACATGGGGCCGGCTCATCGTCCTCCTGACACTTTTTAGGGCCGTGCTGTACTTTGTAAATAATATGAACGAATTTCTATGCACACTTCACATATCTTTCCTATGCACACGACACATATCTTTCCTATGCACACGACACATATCTTTCCTATGCACACGACACATAACTTTCCTATGCACACGACACATATCTTTCCTATGCACACAACGACAAATATCTTTCCTATGCACATGACACATATCTTTCCTATGCACACTGCACATATCTTTCCTATGCACACGACACATATCTTTCCTATGCACACGACACATATCTTTCCTATGCACACGACACATATATTTCCTATGCAAACGACACATATCTTTCCTATGCACACGACACATTTCTTTCCTATGCACACTACACATATCTTTCCTATGCACACGACACATTTCTTTGCTATGCACACTACACATATCTTTCCTATGCACAATGCACATATCGTTCCTGTGCACACTGAACATATCGTTCTTATGCACACTGCACATATCTTTCATATGCACACTACACATATTGTTCCTATGCACACTACACATATTTTTCCTATGCACACTACACATGTCGCTCCTATGCACTCAGCATATATCGTTTTTTTACATAATGCTTATATCGTTCTTCTGGACACTGCACATATCGTTTCTATACACACTGCACATAATGTCAGGAGGTCGCTTGAGAAGTTAAAAATGGGGGAGTGCGGTTTGCGTGTAAATTTTTGAATTTGAATTTTAAAATCTAAATTTCAGTTACAGTGTCCGGACTAGTTTCTGTTTTGTCTCAAAATATCCGGCCCCAAACCGAGTGTAAAAAAAAATTACACCAGGCTCAGCCCAAGATCCTACAAGAGAAACATCAAACACCCGACGCTCCACAATAGATCAAAAGTGAGGACAGAGGCCAGAGGATGGTAGCATGTGTCTGGTTCCTTTGCTGTTTTAGTGGGTGCCCTTATTTTAAAAAATCCAAATCGAAATTCTAAAATCAAAAGCAGGTTTTTCCGAAAATAAAACACCCACCATATCATATTCCTAGTTCTGACTGAACCGAATCCGAGGTTAAGTTGTTACCGAACACAAACTGAAATTAAGCTGTTACCTAAGCGAACCGAACCCAAACCTAAACTGTTACCTAAGCGAACCGAACCCAAACCTAAGCTGTTACCTGACGAAACCTGAACTTTCTCAAAGAGGATTCACTTCCCATCCCAATAGCTTGTCATAACAAACACCCGGTCCGTTCATTTGTACTTCAGGTCTTTCAAATTCAATTTTGATTGTTTTTATAATTAAGTCCCATGTAAACAAAAAAATAGATGGAAGACTTGGAATTTTAAAATTTAAATTTGTATTTTTTATTCTATTTTTTTGACACCAAGCTCAGATTAATGATGAGCAACTCATATGTACAAGTGTAAGTGCTGTGTGGACACCACTGGTAGGTTGGTCAATTCTTTAGACCGGAATATATAATATGCAATTGAAAGTTAAATCTAATTGCAATAAGGAGAAATGTTAAGACACCAAAATTCAAGAAACCCTGGCTGCTTATCAATAGATCTCAAAGTGTATTTCAATTTCTTTATTTATAGTTATTAAGGTCCGCCCCTGGTCGCAAAATGTCTCGCTACGTCATTGACATGGAGCCTGGAATACAGCAATGGGCTCCCAAGGGACTTAAGAAAACCGGCTAAAAAAGATAATAGACTCCCAGGTTGTCCATAAAATTCGGATTTACCATCAGTACCGGTCAGTAAGTCCAAAACACCCGGAGAGTACAACGCCTTCCAATTTAAAAAAACAACAATTGTCAGTGATGCCGTATTTTAGATGGCAATAGGCCCCTAACATAGCTATAAACTGGTTTCATAGCGCTAAGCTCACAGGATTCTTATGGACCCCGGATATAACATCGATACTCAATGTCCATGAACTCAAGGTTAAGAATGCCTGTTCTATTCAGAGAAGCACTGCGCTTTTGTCCGGAATGTCGAGATGTGAAATGTATAGTTGTCAGACAACGCGCATGAGTTTCACATGCAGACAATGAATTTGAATTGTAAAGACGGCAAGGCCACATTTGAATAGATTACATTAAAATTGATTCCTTTATTCGAGAAGGTATAGAACGTTTTAACATGTTTTAGTGAAAGAGAATCGCCATATTTGTTTTTTAATGTCTTTTTTCGTGGTTTGATTAAAGCTATTTTCTAAACACGTCGTTTTCAAACGTTATTTACGTCTTTAAAACGTGAAGAGAAAGCGTCAATGACAAGTGAAGTACGAGCTTTCCTAAGTCAGTGACAAGTTGAATACGAGCTGTCCTATGTCAGTGACATGACGCTGCCATTAGTTGACTTTCAAGTACCAATAACTGTTGGATTAAATAGGTCTCCAACAGTCAAAGACTCGTCTTTTGTCATGGTAAATCTTTTTCTTTTTTAATTTCGATAAAGGTGTCTTTGAAAGCTGAAAAATAGTTGACAGGCGCCGGATCTCAGCTGGTTTCTGGCCAAAAGAAGTCAACTGTCACACCAGAGGCGTAGCTAGATTGTTTGGAGCCCGGGAACACGATTCATTTTTACATCCTCTTTTAACTCTGAAAAATACCATCAACACCCTTTTTGGTGCCCCTAACTAGTCTTGGTGCCCGGAGACATCTGACCCACTGACCCCCTTCGTCACTGTGTCAATTTTTTCTTTGGTAGCCACATGATTCTTAACTTTCAAGGACCTAAAATGTTTTTATTTGGACGTTTCTGTACAATCCATTTTAATTAACATTTACGCCGTGAAATCGGTGACATAACTGAATCAACAGCTACTCAGATACTTTAAGTTGAGATAACTGAATGTACAAGTCAACAGTGACTCAGATACTTTAAGTTGAGATAACTGAATGTACAAGTCAAAAGTGACTCAGATACTTTAAGTTGAGATAACTGAATGTACAAGTCAACAGTGACTCAGATACTTTAAGTTGAGATAACTGAATGTACAAGACAACAGCTACTCAGATACTTTAAGTTGAGATAACTGAATGTACAAGTCAACAGTGACTCAGATACTTTAAGTTGAGATAACTGAATGTACGAGACAACAGCTACTCAGATACTTTAAGTTGATATAACTGAATGTACAAGTCAAAAGTGACTCAGATACTTTAAGTTGAGATAACTGAATGTGCAAGTCAACAGCTACTCAGATACTTTAAGTTGAGATAACTGAATGTACAAGTCAACAGTGACTCAGATACTTTAAGTTGAGATAACTGAATGTACAAGTCAACAGTGACTCAGATACTTTAAGTTGAGATAACTGAATGTACAAGTCAACAGTTACTCAGATACTTTAAGTTGAGATAACTGAATGTACAAGACAACAGTGACTCAGATACTTTAAGTTGAGATAACTGAATGTACAAGTCAACAGTGACTCAGATACTTTAAGTTGAGATAACTGAATGTACAAGTCAACAGTTACTCAGATACTTTAAGTTGAGATAACTGAATGTACAAGACAACAGTGACTCAGATACTTTAAGTTGAGATAACTGAATGTACAAGTCAACAGTGACTCAGATACTTTAAGTTGAGATAACTGAATGTACAAGTCAACAGTGACTCAGATACTTTAAGTTGAGATAACTGAATGTACAAGACAACAGTTACTCAGATACTTTAAGTTGAAATAACTGAATGGAGAAGTCAACAGTGACTCAGATACTTTAAGTTGATATAACTGAATGTACAAGTCAACAGTGACTCAGATACTTTAAGTTGATATAACTGAATGTACAAGTCAACAGTTACTCAGATACTTTAAGTTGATATAACTGAATGTACAAGACAACAGTGACTCAGATACTTTAAGTTGAGATAACTGAATGTACTAGTCAACAGTTACTCAGATACTTTAAGTTGAGATAACTGAATATTCAATTCAACAGTTACTTAATACTTTAAGTTGAGATAACTGAATATTCAATTCAACAGTTACTTAATACTTTAAGTTGAGATAACTGAATATTAAATTCAACAGTTACTTAATACTTTAAGTTGAGATAACTGAATATTCAATTCAACAGTTACTTAATACTTTAAGTTGAGATAACTGAATATTCAATTCAACAGTTACTTAATACTTTAAGTTGAGATAACTGAATGTACAAATCAACAGTGACTCAGATACTTTAAGTTGAGATAACTGAATATTCAATTCAGCAGTTACTTACATACTTTAAGTTGAGATAATTGAATATTCAATTCAACAGTTACTTACATACTTTAATTTGAGATAACTGAATATTTAATTCAACAGTTGCTTACATACTTTAAGTTGAGATAACGGAATAGTCATTTCAACAGTTGCTTACATACTTTAAGTTGAGATAACTGAGCGTTTCAAATAAAATTTTAAACTACATGTACATATTCGATCAAAGTTTTGAAGTTAAAAAAATTGACTACCGGTTCATTTGGATGCCTGTTGAAGATATACCGCTCAACAACACTACTGTATTTAAAACAACACACGGCTAGCACGACATTAAAGGATTTCCCGTAAAAAAACCTACATTGAACACAACTTCAGGTCATTGTGTTTAGTGTTTCGAGTGAAGTCAGCTTCACATGAACTTTGTTAATGAATTTTGCCTCTTAAATTCTGAGCTAGACATCCACTAATAATTCAGCAATTAAGTCTTAATGGACTTAATTCGTTAAAAATATAAAACTGTTAAATCAATGTATATAGTTCAAAGTCTGTCAACCATACTCAAATTAGGACATATTCATATTCTTTAATCCATCATCAGGGCTCGCGTCGTGTAGGAACGCAGGGGAACGACGTTCCTGTTCTTTCTTGACATTTAATTATGATAAATGGACTAGATTTCCTAAGAATACATATCGAGGGCAGGGAAGGGGGGGGGGGAGTTCCCTCCTTTTGCCTTTATCCTCAAACAAGATTCAAACTTATATTGGCATGATACAGAATTTTACAAAACTTTAACAGTAAGTTTATCCCGAAACTAACTACATTTATTCAGTCGATAAATATTATTAAGTCGCAATAATTGGCTATTCTGATGAAGACTTATAGATACCCCTCACCCCCCCCCCCTTTCTTTTTTTTTATTTCCTCATCTAGATCTGAATAGAATATTCATATCCACACATGCAAATGCACTGACCTTTTTTGTAGCCTTGATTCTGTCTGCATCACTGAACCAGCCGTGCTCTGATCATGGCTGACCAACAGGTCCATATCGTTGACAACGCGAGTCAGTGGATCGTCTCGTGCCGTGTTCTGACCACTCGGAATTGACGTCACCTGGGACAGGCGACCACTTGCCACGGGCATCGGAAGGTTCCCGAAAGGTCCAACCTCTATTGGGTCAGTTCCAAAAGGGGTAGGACCACCGGCAGGGCGGTTGATGACGCTGTACTTTTTTCTCCTCGTCTGCATTCTCACTGNGGGGGGGGGGAGTTCCCTCCTTTTGCCTTTATCCTCAAACAAGATTCAAACTTATATTGGCATGATACAGAATTTTACAAAACTTTAACAGTAAGTTTATCCCGAAACTAACTACATTTATTCAGTCGATAAATATTATTAAGTCGCAATAATTGGTTATTCTGATGAAAACTTAAAGATCCCCCTCCCCCCCCCCCCCCTTTCTTTTTTTTTATTTCCTCATCTAGATCTGAATAGAATATTCATATCCACACATGCAAATGCACTGACCTTTTTTGTAGCCTTGATTCTGTCTGCATCACTGAACCAGCCGTGCTCTGATCATGGCTGACCAACAGGTCCATATCGTTGACAACGCGAGTCAGTGGATCGTCTCGTGCCGTGTTCTGACCACTCGGAATTGACGTCACCTGGGACAGGCGACCACTTGCCACGGGCATCGGAAGGTTCCCGAAAGGTCCAACCTCTATTGGGTCAGTTCCAAAAGGGGTAGGACCACCGGCAGGGCGGTTGATGACGCTGTACTTTTTTCTCCTCGTCTGCATTCTCACTGGTCCAAATTTCAAGTTTTTAACAATCGGAAATAAGAAGAAGAAGAATAAAAAAAAAGGGCGGAGCTAACAGATATTGACATCAAACAGTAGACATTTATTCAGAGACGTTGGTTTAAGACGCTGTATAAAGTTGAGGGCTGTCTTATCTGTGGACGTGTCCCACTTGAGAAGTGGATACTGGGGTTGTAGCAACACGAGCTGGTGGTGGGTAGCATTTTTAGATTCCTTTGCTAGCCTCGACCACGTAGGGTTGTTGATCGGCCAGGAAAGAACAGTGGTCACTGAGGCGCTATTAGGATTTATCTGTGCAGAGTGAATTGCTGTGGGGTCAAGATCTAGTGCCACTATGATTCTCCGTTGATCAGGAGTAAATACTGGCTGAAAGAAATTAAATAAATAATATTAAAGATTATGACAGTATTTCGTTACTTACACATCACAGAAATGGGCCCTCGAAAATCAACTTTTTAATCTAGAGTTCACATGTCTTCAAAGTGTTTTCCCTTCATTCTCCCCTAAGATGACCTTATTTCAAAATAACGCCCGCCCATTACCCACCCACCCTTTATGTCACCACCCTCTACCCAGCCACCACCTGTCTTACAACCCTCTACCCAGCCACCCACCCCATGTGTCATCCACCCTCTACCCACCCACCCTCTATGTCACCCACCCTCTACCCAGTCACCCAACCCATGTGTCATCCACCCTCTACCCACCCACCCCTCTACCCACCCACCATCTACCCACTCATCCTCTATGTCATCCACCCTCTACCCACCCAACCTCTATGTCACCCACCCTCTACCCAGCCACCTACCCCATGTGTCATTCACCCTCTACCCACCCACCATCTACCCACTCATCCTCTATGTCATCCACCCTCTACCCACCCAACCTCTATGTCACCCACCCTCTACCCAGCCACCCACCCCATGTGTCATTCACCCTCTACCCACCCACCATCTACCCTCTCATCCTCTATGTCATCCACCCTCTACCCAACCACCCTCTATGTCACCCACCCTCTACCCAGCCACCCACCCCATGTGTCATCCACCCTCTACCCACCCACCCTCTTTGTCATCCACCCTCTACCCACCCACCCTCTATGTCACCCACCCTCTACCCAGCCACCCACCCCATGTGTCATCCACCC
>CAXITT010000471.1:0-18175 GCA_964033795.1 Lymnaea stagnalis | reverse complement strand
AAAAAAACAAACAAAAATAAAAAAAGGAAAAGTCAAAAATGGTCTTTTTAAAAAAAAAAAAAAAAAAAAAAAAAAAAAGGTAATATCGGACAAAATAATATCAGTTTTAAATCCCAAACTCCACAAAATAAGACCGTTTATTTAAAAGAGGCTTATAGGGACTTGACCAATAAAGCATATGTTGATAGCTCTCTGAAATAAAATTCGACGCATCAAAAAATTTCATACATATATATACTACAGCTGCTTAATAATTAATTGACTGCCATTTAGGTGTGGTTTCGTGCTAGGCGCCGCTGTTGTCTCTGTGGACAGAACTCGATTTGACTTGTTTCGTTCTCTTTGCCAGAGACAGCCGAGGTGGGTGGGGTGGGGGGTGGGGAAAGGTGTCGATTGAAGACCAAGTAAACAGCAATCTTTAGGACGTGAATAATGGCCAGGTAAACAGGGTAGTCAAACAGGCGTGTCGACCCAACTGTCAACCTTGGTGGCGTCATTTCTCATGCAAGTCTCACAGCTTTCTTTCCACTCCGTTAACGGGTGGATTGTGTGTGCACATCTACGTTATTGTTAATGTCGGGTTTCATTGTCGTGCTTCTTTGTAGGATGAAGAGTTGATCAACTCATTCGATGAGTGTTTATATCAATGTAATGGTTGCATAATTCTGGTCGTCAGAATAACACCCAGTGCCACACAGAGTGTACGTGTGTGTGTGTGTGGAAGAGAGGGGTGTAATGGTGTAATGGTGTAATGGTGTTGTTGAAAGAACGTTCTATCTTAGAAGAAGATTCACCCGTAACAGAGGGGCGTGTTTTCAGTAACACAAAAATGTAACGTTGGGGTTTTTTCTATTGGCGTGCGCCCATGGGGTGGGGTGGGGTGCGCCCATGGAGTGGGGTGGGGTGGGGTGCGCCCATGGGGTGGGGTGGGGTGCGCCCATGGGGTGGGGTGGGGTGCGCCCATGGGGTGGGGTGGGGTGCGCCCATGGGGTGGGCTGGGGTGCGCCCATGGGGTGGGGTTGGGGGGCGGGGTGAGTAGATATACAACGTCACGTGTTGGGGGAGCTGTTTTGCTTTGGTTTTTCTTTTTATGATTTAGGGCAGCCGTGAAAAATAGTGACGTACATAAGTGACTCATTAAATAAAAGCTCTAGCAGACATTTTTATCAAACTTCATTGTATTGTTTTTAAAAAATCAGTACGGTCGCCAGCCAGCACTTACAGGTGATTAGTTTATGACGTATCTGTTATCTTTTAAAAAGAATTTTACGCTACATTTTAAAGTTTAAGTTTCAATAGTTTCCTTGTTTATAGCTGATTCACAGGTTAAACAGAGCTTTACATTCCAGAGTGTTACATTTCAGAGTGTTACGCCACACAATGCTACATTTCAGAGTTGCTTTCTAGAATTTTAAAAATCGTAATTAAAAAAAAAACAAAAACAATTTTATCGATCACAATTTCTACTCAATGTTTCTTAACTAATACTAATAATAAGCGAAAAACAATTTTTTTTTTTAAAGTTGGAAAGCAATCTAAACAAAAGAACAGCGAACAAATCTAACAATAGCACAGTCAACAAACCTAACAATAGAATAGACCACTCAACACAAAATTGTTTCCTTCGTTAGTGAGAGGAGCCTCGAGAGCTTTCAAAAGTTCTCTGACGAGAATTGGCTCTATCACTGCAATCCGTCTATCAGTCAGTTCTATCAGTTCTATCGCTACTATCACTGCAGCTCACTCACTGAAATCAGCTTTCGCCTTAACGAACTTGACCTGGCGCGGTAAGGACGTTGCGTGCTCGTTACGAACATGGAAGCCCACTTTCCGGTATTTGAAAGCAAAGCTGATTCGGTGGGAGAAACAACTGTATAAGGCGCCTACGTTCATGTTCCTCACGATGCCCGTGCGATGCTGAAACCGAAGAATGCATCAGTGTGCTGTAGAGTGCATCAGTGTGCTGTAGAATGCATCAGTCTGCTGTAGAATGCAACAGTCTGCTGTAGAATGGATCAGTGTGCTGTAGAATGCATCAGTGTGCTGGAGAATGCATCAATGTGCTGTAGAATGCATCATTGTGCTGTAGAATACATCAGTGTGCTGTAGAATGCATCAGTGTGCTGGAGAATGCATCAATGTGCTGTAGAATGCATCAGTGTGCTGTAGAATGGATCAGTGTGCTGTAGAATGCATCAGTGTGCTGGAGAATGCATCAATGTGCTGTAGAATGCATCAGTGTGCTGTAGAATGCATCAGTGTGCTGTAGAATGGATCAGTGTGCTGTAGAATGCATCAGTGTGCTGGAGAATGCATCATTGTGCTGTAGAATACATCAGTGTGCTGTAGAATGCATCAGTGTGCTGGAGAATGCATCATTGTGCTGTAGAATACATCAGTGTGCTGTAGAATGCATCAATGTGCTGTAGAATGCATCAGTGTGCTGTAGAATTAGAATGCATCATTGTGCTGTAGAATGAATCATTGTGCTGTAGAATGAATCATTGTGCTGTAGAATGGATCAGTGTGCTGGAGAATGCATCAGTGTGCTGGAGAATGCATCAATGTGCTGTAGAATGCATCAGTGTGCTGTAGAATTAGAATGCATCATTGTGCTGTAGAATGAATCATTGTGCTGTAGAATGAATCATTGTGCTGTAGAATGCATCAGTGTGCTGTAGAATGCATCAGTGTGCTGTAGAATGCATCAATGTGCTGTAGAGTGCATCAGTGTGCTGTAGAGTGCAACATTGTGCTGTAGAATGCATCAGTGTGCTGTAGAATGCATCAGTATGCTGTAAAATGCAACAATGTGTTGTAGAATGCATGAGTGTCCTGTAGAATGCATCAGTGTGCTGTCAACCCTCTGGAATGAATTCTCTTCGCGCTTCACTGATGTGGATTCTCATTCGCAAGAATTCAGTGTCGCCAGCACGACTTTTGGCTTTCCCTACGACGAATCCCTACGCCCCCCCCCCCCGTGACGTGTGATGGAATTGATCGAGCTGCAGGCTTCGAGCGTTCTCCTGTCTAAGTTTACGTTAAATTACCATAAAAGCTTTCATGGTGACAATGTTACATAATTTACCAAAACAAAAGACTATTTTTTTCTCAAGAAATTGTGTACAAAAATGTTTTGAGAAATGTGTAAAATTAAGGCTAGGGCGTAATACTTTTATCTAAAAAATGAAGCAAAAAAATTTCAAAAAATTTCCGCCAAGCCACTGAATGTGATAATTTCCAATGTAAAGTATAATTTTTCTCTATGGCTTGACGGAAACTTAACGTCACTTCCTCCATGAAAATTTCCGGTATTTGGCGTTTGAGGTGGTTCTTACCCTCCTCCCTTAATATTTTAGAAAACGTCACGGCATCATCCATATTGTCTATGGCGAGTTCTATAAAGCTCGTCACGCTAGCCGCGTGCTCCTTCAGCGTGTCGCTGGTGGCCAGCTTGTCGAGCGTGTGGTACTTGAACTTCATGAAGAAATCCAGCGTTTGCGGGACATTCTTGAAAACTCGCATGAACGCATCCACGCCGACGTGTTCGATGTCGTCGTTCGCTTTCAAATCGTCCCAGACTTTGCGGATGATCTTCTTTTCCCTGGTCGTGAGAGAAAGCTCCTGGGGTTTAAGTGAACAACACCATAGGGACGACATCTTCACGAGCGCGGTCGTCAGCGTCCGTGTTGAAAACGTGTCAACTCTGAATGTCTCACCGAAGCGGGTGTAGCTGCTGAATGTCTCACTGAAGCAGGTGTAGCTGCCGAATGTCTCACCGAAGCGGGTGTAGCTGCTGAATGTCTCACTGAAGCGGGTGTAGCTGCTGAATGTCTCACTGAAGCGGGTGTAGCTGCTGAATGTCTCACCGAAGCGGGTGTAGCTGTTGAATGTCTCACTGAAGCGGGTGTAGCTGCTGAATGTCTCACCGAAGCGGGTGTAGCTGCTGAATGTCTCACTGAAGCGGGTGTGCTGCTGAATGTCTCACTGAAGCGCGGGTGTGCTGCTGCATAGCTTTGCTGGCGTAGTTCCCTCTAGAGATGGTTGGTGACTGGTGAGTTTGTCGAGTAGGCTGGAGATAATCTGTGGTTTTGGCATTTAGCACAGTAGTATACTACTTGTTTTTATAATCATCAAGCTCTTTGCTTCCTCACTTGCTACGTGTCTTGTAGGGATTTACTTGAAGGTCCTAAGATAAAGCATTCATTTTAATAATATATTTAAGAAAGAAGTGACCAAAAACAACAACAACAAAAAATCAATGAGTCGATGTTTTTTTTTTAAAATCCTTTATATTAACTTAACTTTTGTTTGTGGCTGACAAAATCTTCGGACTGCTAATTTACCTACTTCCCGTCAACATATCGAGCTGAAACTTGGCACAAACACTCGTTGCCGATGACAACACATTCTTTCAAATCTTCAGACCAAACCCCAAAAAATCAGTGTTTCCTGTTTTTCAAGGGAAGATGAAGGAGATATGATGTCATTGATTTCGCGAAATACGATCCCCGAGAACAGCGCTCAGTGAGATTCTTGAACAAAAAATATCGCAATTGCGTTTACTGCTTAAAATTATCCTTGTTTTTTTTTTTATGAAATAGGCTGAAATATATCAACTGTGTAAAATTGTGAAATAGGCCTACTTGTTAAAATATATCAACTGTGTAAAATTGTGAAATAGGCCTACTTGTTGAAATATATCAACTGTGTAAAATTGTGAAATAGGCCTACTTTTTGAAATATATCAACTGTGTAAAATTGTGAAATAGGCCTACTTGTTAAAATATATCAACTGTGTAAAATTGTGAAATAGGCCTACTTGTTAAAATATATCAACTGTGTAAAATTGTGAAATAGGCCTACTTGTTAAAATATATCAACTATGTAACATTGGGTGGGACATTAGAATATTAATATAAAATAAAATAATTAAAAATGCATATAAAGTATTAATACTAAAATTTTTATTTTTGCTTTTGTTTCATTTTCAAACCTACGCATCGTGTTCCACTATTTATTTTTTAAAATAAAAATTAACAAACTAAAAATCAGACTACCAACAACTAGAAGATTATAACACTGACCGACCGTATGTAACATAAAGTATGACATACAATAAGGAAAGTATTACGAATTACAGACGTCCTGTTCTTCCTTCCAATGTTCCTCCAGCGTAAGTGCTGATTTACAAGAGGTAAAGTTTAAGCTTTCAACACCATGTTGGGAGTTATCTTGTTGGCTCAATAATGCGCAGCAGTTCATGGACTGGAAAAATCCGGGATTGCATGCGCATCATTGGTGGAATTTGTTATTATTATTAAATACTTTATATTAACTTCCCATTTGTTCGTGGGCTGGCTAGTTGGCTGAGTGGTGGACTGGCAAAATCTTCGGACTGCTCTATTTGAACCGTTTCCCGTCTACATATCGAGCTGAAAATCGGCATATAGACTCGTTGCAGATTTCAACACATTCTTTCAAAGTATCAGCCCCAAACCTCAAAAATAAGTTTTCCCTGTTTTTCCAGGGGTTATAAAATGAAATTCCCGATAACTGCGCTAAATGAGATTCTTTTTTTTTTTTCTTTTTAAATATTGAAAGTGCGTTTGGTGCGTAATATTTGTATTTGTTTTTCTAAAATTGTTGGTGAAATAAATCTGCGGTGTGAATTAAAATGTTAATATAGTCCAAGACGGGTCAAATTACCCAGAGCCCAAATGATCAACTCCAGCGTTGGGTAGAGCATTATCTTGAACTATACTCAACAATGAATGTAGTCACTGAGACCGCTCTGAATAATATTCCCGTCTGTCGGTAATGGAAGAACTGGATGAAAAGCCAACTTTACAGGAGCTCGATTGATTGCCTTGCTGATGGGAAGGCACCGGGGATTGACGGCATTCCATCGGAAGTCCTCAAAAAAGGAAAACCTACTCTACTTCAGTCCTTACATGAGCTCCTCTGTCTGTGTTGGGAAACAGGTTACATTCCACAGGACACGAGAGACGCCAACATCGGAACATTGTAAAAAAATAAAGGGGACCGAAGTGATTGCAATAGTTACCGAGGTATTTCACTCCTTAGCTTAGTTGGAAAGACTTTTGCCCGTGTTGCCCTTAAACGAATGCAGAGTCTGGCGAACCGTATCTACCCAGAGTCCCAGTGTCGCTTCCGGAGTGGGCGCTCAACAATAGACATGATATTCTCGTTACGCCAAATACAGGAGAAATGTCGTGAACAGCATATGCCACTTTATATTGCTTTCATAGACCTGACAAAGACATTTGCCTTGGTAAGTCGGAGAGGCCTTTTCAGTATCTTTCAAAGAATAGGTTGTCCCCCACGACTGCTCACAATCATACAGTCATTTCACAATAACATGTGCAGCACGATATCTTTCAATGGCGCTGTCTCTGAGTCATTCCCAGTCAGCAGCGGAGTAAAACAGGGTTGTGTACTGGCACCAACGCTCTTCTCCATTTTCTTCTCGATTCTCCTCCAATTTGCCTTCAGGTACTGTTAAGATGGAGTGCACGTCCATAACAGATCTGATGGTAGGTTGTTCAATATCGCTCGCCTTCGTGCAAAGACCAAAGTAAAAATGGTGCTGATCCGGGAACTGCTGTTCGCTGACGATGCCGCCTTATCCTCTCACACAGAAGAAGGTAAGGTCTTCAGGGGTTGGTTAACCGTCTATCACACGCTTTTAAAGAGTTTGGAATTTCGATTAATGTACAGAAAACACATGTAATGATGCAAGAAGCACCGTCCCTTCCAATCATATCTATTGAGGGTCATAATCTTTCGGTTGTTGAGCATTTCACATACCTTGGATCCAATATTTATAGTTCTCTCTCCCTCGATGAAGAGATAAATATCAGAAGCAGCATGACAGCAACTATGGCTAAACTGAATGGGCGGTTGTGGAATAATCTCAATCTGATAAAATAAAAATAAGTGTCTATCAGGACTGTGTGCTTAGTACGCTCCTATAAGGTAGCGAAGTGTGGACCACATATACCAATCAGGAGCAGAAGCTCAACAGCTTTCACCAAAGATGTCTGCGTCGCATATTACGCATTCAATGGCACGACAAGATGCCTAACGCGGAGGTCTTGGAACGAGCACAAATGTTTAGCATATCCTCCTTTCTTAGCTAGAGGCGCCTTCGCCGGTTTAGGCCACGTAAGGAGAATGGAGGAAGGCCGTATCCCAAAGATGCTGCTGTATGGAGAGTGGGCAGATGGGACAAGACTTGCTGGACTGTCACGCCTGAGATTTATGGACGTTTGCAAAACGAGCATGACGGAAGCCAATATTGAAAACAACGAATGGGAGTTCATTGCCGAACAACGTTGCAGCTGGCGAACAGCAGTGTACGAAGGCGTAAAAAAGGCAGAAGATAAACAAAACGAGGCCCTTGCAGGGACGTGAAAAAAACCCACTAATTGGAATGTTTATAAAGTGCGTTACTTGTATTCATGTTTTATAAAAAAAAATTTTTTAGCTCCAACTCCATCGCTCGATATTCCATTTATTTTACTAACGCTTGATACGAAAAACTTAGTTTTCAAATTTGTCTGATTCTCACTAAATGTTCGGGAATTACGGTTATTTCTCTTCCCTACAGTGTCTTCGTAAATGATATGAACACCAATATAGGAAGGATTTAATCAGGTGATCTGATGACTTAAAACATGAACGATATTTACATGTACATTTAAGTCTTTCTGTAACAGTTTAGAAATAATAAATCACAAATAACAAACAATCCGCTGATTTAAAAAAAAAACAAAAAAAAACAACAACAAAACAACTCATTGCTAACAGCCTGTTGTTTTAATCTCAAGGAATAATAACACCAGGCAGAAGTCATTTAATTTGATATTATCATTTAGTGAAACTAACGTTTCTTTAAAAAGTTCTTTAAAAAATAAAACCAATTTGTCTAATTTATTTAAGTATCTCATTTTTTTTCCTTCAAATAAATGGTCCTGTTTTGTGTTTTTAAATGAATTGTTCTATCGACCAAAATAACTTAACCCTCCCAGTTCATCTAAATCTCATAATCCCTATCCTCGAAAATGAGCTCTTGGCTGCAAATGTATGTATGTGACATAGCTGGCCAGCAAAGCATAAGGTGACATTGCGGGTATTGAGTCTTGAATATGTTAAATAGCTAAGAAATACTCAATTGTTTGCTTGTCTTTTGATGGTAGGAATGCTAATTAAACTGAAACCAATACACAAATAATTCAAAGTCCACAAAACAAAACAAAAATTAAAAAAAAAAACTAAAACTTTTTTTCGTAGTGGCCTTTAGATTCATGCCTGTTCCTAATGTTACTTCGGGATCTGAATCCAAAAATCGTCTTAGATTTTCCGCTAACAGCTCGTTTTAAGTAGTGTTGAGTTGAACATTTTAATCCAAACCCATATAAGATCTTTTGTGCAACATTTGATGTCATAAAAATTATTTCTACTTAAATGGGAAATGGATACATTTGAAGTACCCACATTTTGTGTGTGTTTTTAAAGATATTAAAAATTCCTCTTGTAGAACAGTAGATATTTATATAGCAGAGATACATAGCCTATGTCATAGGAAGTTTGAGCTCAACCATATAGCTGGGGTTTATGATATGTTCCGCACGAAAAATCACTAAAATTACATAATTTATGCAATAAAATGCCTCTAAAGTTGAAAAAAAATATTTTTTTTGCCCCAAACATAATTTACTATACTCTACTATACATGTATTGATAGTATATAACAAAAAATTAATTAAAAGTTGTCATTTATAGATTTTTCCCAAATCACATGAGTCTCCCCTTAAAGGCCTTTACTATGCCACACTATCGCACACTTTCTGTTGAGGGTTTGAGATAATTCTCTTAAACCCCGGCTAGCGTTTTGGCAATCAGGACCATCTGGTAAGCTGTGCCGCATAACCTTGTCCTCGCGTAGGCTTCTCCCACTGCCCTGGTCAATAAATGCGCTAGAGCCCTTGGGTCTTCTCCCCACGCCCCATCTCACATTTCACAAGGAAGACTTCGATGCCATTGGGTCTTCTCCCCACGCCCCATCTCACATTTCACCAGGAAACCTTCGATGCCATTGGGTCTTCTCCCCACGCCCCATCGCACATTTCACCAGGAAGACTTCGATGCCATTGAGTCTTCTCCCCACGCCCCATCTCACATTTCACCAAGAAGACTTCGATGCCATTGAGTCTTCTCCCCACGCCCCATCTCACATTTCACCAGGAAACCTTCGATGCCATTGAGTCTTCTCCCCACGCCCCATCTCACATTTCACAAGGATGACTTCGATGCCATTGAGTCTTCTCCCCACGCCCCATCTCACATTTCACCAGGAAGACTTCGATGCCATTGAGTCTTCTCCCCACGCCCCATCTCACATTTAACAAGGATGACTTCGATGCCATTGAGTCTTCTCCCCACGCCCCATCTCACATTTCACCAGGAAGACTTCGATGCCATTGAGTCTTCTTCCCACGCCCCATCTCACATTTCACCAGGAAGACTTCGATGCCATTGAGTCTTCTCCCCACGCCCCATCTCACATTTCACCTGGAAGACTTCGATGCCATTGAGTCTTCTCCCCACGCCCCATCTCACATTTCACCTGGAAGACTTCGATGCCATTGAGTCTTCTCCCCACGCCCCATCTCACATTTCACCTGGAAGACTTCGATGCCATTGAGTCTTCTCCCCACGCCCCATCTCACATTTCACCTGGAAGACTTCGATGCCATTGAGTCTTCTCCCCACGCCCCATCTCACATTTCACCTGGAAGACTTCGATGCCATTGAGTCTTCTCCCCACGCCCCATCTCACATTTCACCTGGAAGACTTCGATGCCATTGAGTCTTCTCCCCACGCCCCATCTCACATTTCACCTGGAAGACTTCGATGCCATTGAGTCTTCTCCCCACGCCCCATCTCACATTTCACCTGGAAGACTTCGATGCCATTGAGTCTTCTCCCCACGCCCCATCTCACATTTCACCTGGAAGACTTCGATGCCATTGAGTCTTCTCCCCACGCCCCATCTCACATTTCACCTGGAAGACTTCGATGCCATTGAGTCTTCTCCCCACGCCCCATCTCACATTTCACCTGGAAGACTTCGATGCCATTGAGTCTTCTCCCCACGCCCCATCTCACATTTCACCTGGAAGACTTCGATGCCATTGAGTCTTCTCCCCACGCCCCATCTCACATTTCACCTGGAAGACTTCGATGCCATTGAGTCTTCTCCCCACGCCCCATCTCACATTTCACCTGGAAGACTTCGATGCCATTGAGTCTTCTCCCCACGCCCCATCTCACATTTCACCTGGAAGACTTCGATGCCATTGAGTCTTCTCCCCACGCCCCATCTCACATTTCACCTGGAAGACTTCGATGCCATTGAGTCTTCTCCCCACGCCCCATCTCACATTTCACCTGGAAGACTTCGATGCCATTGAGTCTTCTCCCCACGCCCCATCTCACATTTCACCTGGAAGACTTCGATGCCATTGAGTCTTCTCCCCACGCCCCATCTCACATTTCACCTGGAAGACTTCGATGCCATTGAGTCTTCTCCCCACGCCCCATCTCACATTTCACCTGGAAGACTTCGATGCCATTGAGTCTTCTCCCCACGCCCCATCTCACATTTCACCTGGAAGACTTCGATGCCATTGAGTCTTCTCCCCACGCCCCATCTCACATTTCACCTGGAAGACTTCGATGCCATTGAGTCTTCTCCCCACGCCCCATCTCACATTTCACCTGGAAGACTTCGATGCCATTGAGTCTTCTCCCCACGCCCCATCTCACATTTCACCTGGAAGACTTCGATGCCATTGAGTCTTCTCCCCACGCCCCATCTCACATTTCACCTGGAAGACTTCGATGCCATTGAGTCTTCTCCCCACGCCCCATCTCACATTTCACCTGGAAGACTTCGATGCCATTGAGTCTTCTCCCCACGCCCCATCTCACATTTCACCTGGAAGACTTCGATGCCATTGAGTCTTCTCCCCACGCCCCATCTCACATTTCACCTGGAAGACTTCGATGCCATTGAGTCTTCTCCCCACGCCCCATCTCACATTTCACCTGGAAGACTTCGATGCCATTGAGTCTTCTCCCCACGCCCCATCTCACATTTCACCTGGAAGACTTCGATGCCATTGAGTCTTCTCCCCACGCCCCATCTCACATTTCACCTGGAAGACTTCGATGCCATTGAGTCTTCTCCCCACGCCCCATCTCACATTTCACCTGGAAGACTTCGATGCCATTGAGTCTTCTCCCCACGCCCCATCTCACATTTCACCTGGAAGACTTCGATGCCATTGAGTCTTCTCCCCACGCCCCATCTCACATTTCACATGGAAGACTTCGATGCCATTGAGTCTTCTCCCCACGCCCCATCTCACATTTCACATGGAAGACTTCGATGCCATTGGGTCTTCTCCCCACGCCCCATCTCACATTTCACAAGGAAGACTTCGATGCCATTGAGTCTTCTCCCCACGCCCCATCTCACATTTCACCAGGAAGACTTCGATGCCATTGAGTCTTCTCCCCACGCCCCATCTCACATTTCACCTGGAAGACTTCGATGCCATTGAGTCTTCTCCCCACGCCCCATCTCACATTTCACATGGAAGACTTCGATGCCATTGAGTCTTCTCCCCACGCCCCATCTCACATTTCACATGGAAGACTTCGATGCCATTGGGTCTTCTCCCCACGCCCCATCTCACATTTCACAAGGAAGACTTCGATGCCATTGAGTCTTCTCCCCACGCCCCATCTCACATTTCACCAGGAAGACTTCGATGCCATTGGGTCTTCTCCCCACGCCCCATCTCACATTTCACCAGGAAACCTTCGATGCCATTGAGTCTTCTCCCCACGCCCCATCTCACATTTCACCTGGAAGACTTCGATGCCATTGAGTCTTCTCCCCACGCCCCATCTCACATTTCACCTGGAAGACTTCGATGCCATTGAGTCTTCTCCCCACGCCCCATCTCACATTTCACCTGGAAGACTTCGATGCCATTGAGTCTTCTCCCCACGCCCCATCTCACATTTCACCTGGAAGACTTCGATGCCATTGAGTCTTCTCCCCACGCCCCATCTCACATTTCACCTGGAAGACTTCGATGCCATTGAGTCTTCTCCCCACGCCCCATCTCACATTTCACCTGGAAGACTTCGATGCCATTGAGTCTTCTCCCCACGCCCCATCTCACATTTCACCTGGAAGACTTCGATGCCATTGAGTCTTCTCCCCACGCCCCATCTCACATTTCACCTGGAAGACTTCGATGCCATTGAGTCTTCTCCCCACGCCCCATCTCACATTTCACCTGGAAGACTTCGATGCCATTGAGTCTTCTCCCCACGCCCCATCTCACATTTCACCTGGAAGACTTCGATGCCATTGAGTCTTCTCCCCACGCCCCATCTCACATTTCACCTGGAAGACTTCGATGCCATTGAGTCTTCTCCCCACGCCCCATCTCACATTTCACCTGGAAGACTTCGATGCCATTGAGTCTTCTCCCCACGCCCCATCTCACATTTCACCTGGAAGACTTCGATGCCATTGAGTCTTCTCCCCACGCCCCATCTCACATTTCACCTGGAAGACTTCGATGCCATTGAGTCTTCTCCCCACGCCCCATCTCACATTTCACCAGGAAGACTTCGATGCCATTGGGTCTTCTCCCCACGCCCCATCTCACATTTCACCAGGAAGACTTCGATGCCATTGAGTCTTCTCCCCACGCCCCATCTCACATTTCACAAGGAAGACTTCAATGCCAATTGGTCTTCTCCCCACGCCCCATCTCACATTTCACCAGGAAGACTTCGATGCCATTGAGTCTTCTCCCCACGCCCCATCTCACATTTCACCTGGAAGACTTCGATGCCATTGAGTCTTCTCCCCACGCCCCATCTCACATTTCACCAGGAAGACTTCGATGCCATTGGGTCTTCTCCCCACGCCCCATCTCACATTTCACCAGGAAGACTTCGATGCCATTGAGTCTTCTCCCCACGCCCCATCTCACATTTCACAAGGAAGACTTCAATGCCAATTGGTCTTCTCCCCACGCCCCATCTCACATTTCACCAGGAAGACTTCGATGCCATTGAGTCTTCTCCCCACGCCCCATCTCACATTTCACCTGGAAGACTTCGATGCCATTGAGTCTTCTCCCCACGCCCCATCTCACATTTCACCTGGAAGACTTCGATGCCATTGAGTCTTCTCCCCACGCCCCATCTCACATTTCACCTGGAAGACTTCGATGCCATTGAGTCTTCTCCCCACGCCCCATCTCACATTTCACCTGGAAGACTTCGATGCCATTGAGTCTTCTCCCCACGCCCCATCTCACATTTCACCTGGAAGACTTCGATGCCATTGAGTCTTCTCCCCACGCCCCATCTCACATTTCACCTGGAAGACTTCGATGCCATTGAGTCTTCTCCCCACGCCCCATCTCACATTTCACCTGGAAGACTTCGATGCCATTGAGTCTTCTCCCCACGCCCCATCTCACATTTCACCTGGAAGACTTCGATGCCATTGAGTCTTCTCCCCACGCCCCATCTCACATTTCACCTGGAAGACTTCGATGCCATTGAGTCTTCTCCCCACGCCCCATCTCACATTTCACCTGGAAGACTTCGATGCCATTGAGTCTTCTCCCCACGCCCCATCTCACATTTCACCTGGAAGACTTCGATGCCATTGAGTCTTCTCCCCACGCCCCATCTCACATTTCACCTGGAAGACTTCGATGCCATTGAGTCTTCTCCCCACGCCCCATCTCACATTTCACCTGGAAGACTTCGATGCCATTGAGTCTTCTCCCCACGCCCCATCTCACATTTCACCTGGAAGACTTCGATGCCATTGAGTCTTCTCCCCACGCCCCATCTCACATTTCACCTGGAAGACTTCGATGCCATTGAGTCTTCTCCCCACGCCCCATCTCACATTTCACCTGGAAGACTTCGATGCCATTGAGTCTTCTCCCCACGCCCCATCTCACATTTCACCTGGAAGACTTCGATGCCATTGAGTCTTCTCCCCACGCCCCATCTCACATTTCACCTGGAAGACTTCGATGCCATTGAGTCTTCTCCCCACGCCCCATCTCACATTTCACCTGGAAGACTTCGATGCCATTGGGTCTTCTCCCCACGCCCCATCTCACATTTCACCTGGAAGACTTCGATGCCATTGGGTCTTCTCCCCACGCCCCATCTCACATTTCACCTGGAAGACTTCGATGCCATTGGGTCTTCTCCCCACGCCCCATCTCACAATTCACCAGGAAGCCTTTGACGCCATCCATTTCTTTTTATCGACGAAATGCCCTGTCTGATCGTCATTAAAATGATTTTCTTGAAGTAAACAAAATAATATTTTCCTTTAATTTGGTGAATATCTATAATTGGATTGTCACTATACAGATTCCATGGGTAAAAGTTAAGCTGAAGCCCAAATTATACCCACAGGGTGCGCCACAAACGGACGTAAGTTGTTTTTATGTATGGCGCGTCAGTGCTGGTCCTGGGCGTAATGTTACTTAATTCTTGCGCTGATACATGCCCCTACCCCTCTTTTCCAAAACGCCGGAAATATGAAGAATTATGGGCTATTAGTATTAGCGAAATGTGTTTGTTTCAGAAACTTATCCGGGGTCAAGTGGGGCTAATAATCCCCCCCCCCCCCGCAAAAAAACAAAAACAAAAACTCTGCAGTTAACCGAAAACGCTGCCACTGGAGAAAAATTTAAAAAAATAACGGGACATTGGTTTGAACCGTCCCATCCGCCCCACTTCCTTCCCCACGGCCACAGCCAACCACACCAATTCAATTCTGGTTTAAATATAGTATATCCAGATAGGCCATGCCTTGCATTTTTATTCTCCGGCTTTTGACACCTCCAGTAGTTGAACAATGTTGAATTGTACATAGGCGCTATGCTTAAGCTTTTATAGTTGTTCCCCTTAGTCAAATATACTTTGCCTAGTTTACTTCAATTCATCATAACATATCGTAAACAAACTCCAACATTCATCTAACATGCTTACACCACGTCATTTTTCTAATATGCTTACACCACGTCATTCATCTAACATGCTTACACCACGTCATTCATCTAACATGCTTACACCATGTCATTCATCTAACATGCTTACACCACGTCATTTATCTAACATGCTTACACCACGTTATTCATCTAACATGCTTACACCAAGTCATTCATCTAACATGCTTACCCCACGTCATTCATCTAACATGCTTACACCACGTCATTCATCTAACATGCTTACACCCATATCCGACTTATTATAAATGGAATATATGAAGAAAAAAACCGGTTTGTTTCCGAAGATACAAATTCTGTCAGACGCTGCTTGGTCTTTCAGTAACTGTGATTAAAGGTGCTATTAATCAATATAAAAAAACCTCTTGACAAGATAAGTATAGAATGTCATTACTCGGTCTGAATTGATCTGGGCATTGGCATAGCACTTCTAGATGCACATCAATGGAAAAAATAAGTTGTTTCTGTTTATCAATAACTAAATCTTTTTGTCGAGACAATTCCCGCTTCATTTCCCCTCATAGAAACCTTGACACACACCTACGTCGAGCGCGCCAACATACTATTTGGGAGTAAATCGGATCCCTATGGTAAAATGAAACATTCACTATCCGATTTGAACCACTTCAAAATCACCAGAAACGAACACGAAGAAATTATTACCAATTTATCCTCTAACCTAAGAATTCAAGGCTAAACAGCTGAAGAATTATTTCAACATGAATACACTCCTACGCCTGGCTTCCATTAATTTCACAACACCGAGATCTTTGTTTAGATAATTTGTTTATTCACAGATGTTGTTGATTTTTTTTTTTTTTTTTTCAATGACGTATTAATTATGTATTATCAATTAATTTTTCGTAGAGATTTCCTGGCACTCTTTGCAGGACGCTTCAGCCAGTTCATTTTGAAACTTGTCAAAAAAAGTTATCCTTGAAGAATTATTTCAACATGAATACACTCCTACGCCTGGCTTCCATTAATTTCACAACACCGAGATCTTTGTTTAGATAATTTGTTTATTCACAGATGTTGTTGATTTTTTTTTTTTTTTTTGCAATGACGTATTAATTATGTATTATCAATTAATTTTGCGTAGAGATTTCCGGGCACTCTTTGCAGGACGCTTCAGCCAGTTCCTTTTGAAACTTGTCAAAAAAAGTTATCCACGCTTCTTGGCACTTACTGTTCCAGACAATAGTGCTCCTCATTTTAATAGCGTCAATGTAGCTGTCTCTTAGAGCAGTTTGATACTTGAGCAGTAGGCCACGCTCGTGGTACTTGCCTAGTTGAGTCGCTATGTTCTTCATGGCATTCGGGTCATCCAGCCTATTCACACACCTGTCCACGACACTGGTCACTTTCAAGCCGTGCTCCTTAAGTTTAATGCTTTGACTCAGTTCCTCTCTGGGGATATCCTTGAAGACCAGGAAAGAGTCCTGGGCCTCCGGATGAGTGTTGAAAAACCGCAGAAAAGACTCCATCCCAACTTCCCCTATTTGTTCTCTCAGATCGCTCCACACGGTCTTGATCAGCCTTTTGTGTTCGTCGGTTAGCTCACCTTTCCCGACCGGATGTACCTTCTTGGTGCAGCAGCTGAGCATCTTTAAGAGTAAGTAAGAATTGACGAAAATATCCTTGGAACTAACTCCATTGTTGTATTAATTCAACTGAAATTATAAGGTAGGGATTTATTTCTATAAAATAGATAGAATTTGAAAACGTTTCTTTTTTTTTTTTTTTTTTTTAAATTTTAGTTTCGATGAGTAAATTAATGAATATCCAAACTTTTGAAAAAATCAAATCCATTTGACATTTTCCAACTAGAAGCAGGATTTTCTTCTACTTAAGCTAGAAAAAGAACGAGTGTAGATATTTAAACAGTGGTTTCAAAACATGATGATACTGAAGACATCCTGAAAGGTCATTTAAAACGGTTTTAGTACACATTTGGTGAAAACCAATGTTTTGACGTTTCTTTTCATTCCCCTATTGAACTTGGAAAGCTGTCGATATTAAATACGACCCCCCAACCCCTTCGTTCGTCACCCGCTGAGATAAGAGCAGGCATTAAGCCCTCACAGACTCAAGCATTAAGCATGTGTATAGCCTTACTGCTGGGACATATCCATGTATCGCTATACGAAGTGGCTAGTCGTACCCGGGTACAGAAGTGAGAGGTTGGGATTTAAAAAAAACCCCAAACTATTTAAAATATTATTGTTGGGTTTGTAAGATAAACTGAGGTATCAAATGAAAGATAATTGAATGGACTGTATGTTGGTAAACTTACTTCTTCAGTTTAACTATAATAAACTACCACAAATGACTTCCGAATAGCACTGAGTCTAATGGGACCCGTACCCCAATGGCGGCGATGCGTATGCGGGTCCATTTGGACTAAATACACCTGAACACCATGTTCCCTACTTCGGTTAGCTATTTCCCTTTTATGGTCTATCCCAGACTAAATTAAATGGAAACAATGTTCACAAAAATATAGCCTACCCATTAAGAGTCCTCAATAAAAGACACAACCCCACCCCTGTCACGGTCAGATCGCGTGAGTTTTTCTGTCAACTTCTATGGTGTTAATTTGACCAATCGTGGGTGAGTTTATTTTCCCCGTGTGCCCCACGGGTTTTTATTTTTCACGGTCAAGGTATGACCGGTGTGCTGTGTCGGGAGGAACCACGTGTGTGAGATGAGTTTTTTAAAGAGTGAACAGTGGCGAGTGCTGTGGATAGGGTGTATCATTTTTGTCTTGTGAAGGCAGTGAGTTTTTCTACGGATGGAAGAGGACTTGTGTGACTTTAACTGTTTTGTATAGTATGTGGAGTTTTTTTTTGTTGTTCTGAACACCAGAGCTTATTTCTAATGAATTTTCCATTGTTAGGCACACATAGCCAATAAATAAGAAAACCTGAATCTCTGAATTGTTTGTTGATACTTGGAGCAAGAGTCAGCTCTGTAGGAGCTAGAAATAAAGGGGTTCTAGACCCTTGAA
>CAXITT010000470.1:537955-644476 GCA_964033795.1 Lymnaea stagnalis | reverse complement strand
TCACATTCACAACTTTTTACAAACTACGTATGGTTTAATCAAGAGCTACGTGAAGACAGGCCCGCCGAGAAGGTGTGGGGGTAGGGGGGGGGGGCAAATGCCCAGGGGCCCGGCGAGTGTTAGGGACCCGGCCTGGGCCCACGATCAACTTTTGAAAATATTATGATCAGCTATAAAAAATGTATTGACTTATGCTTTTGTAAATATAACTTAACTAAGCGTAATTACAATCAGATTAAACTTCAAGCATCTGAATATTGCCGTACTTTTTTACCATTTTATCATTTGTATGCAATTCCGTCAATCCGTCGTCTTAGTACTTTCTTCTGCTGAAATAAACATCAATTTTTGAACACGAGTCAGAGTCACACGTGACACGACAAGAGAGACCGGGATTGGTAAATTCGGCCAGTGCTGGTCTCTACTTTGGACACGCCCACACTGGCTCACTTCCGTTTGAAATTAACTTCTGCTAAATGTGCTAAACTATTATAAAGTAAACAAATATAAAATAATAATACTTTTTTGTAATGATGGAATATAAACACAAATCTGGAGCACAAAAACGAAAAGAAAAAGCTAATACATTGAAAAACGATAAAATCGGCAGGCGTACATTATTTCAATTTGGAATCACAAAAGAAAATGACAATCAGAGCCACGTGTAAACTTTCCTATCTTGGTTGATTCTAATGAATTAGACTTACATGAACGGTCCGGAATTTCCAGTACGGTCGGGCCAGAATCGGAACCGTTCCGATTGGATAAAAATGAAGATAGCGTTAGCATCGTAATTGCAAAAGATGAGAGTGTAAGTATAAATGATGAAGATCCGGAAAATATAGAAACAGTTGAAAGATTTGGATTTGATGTAGACGCTTTGCCATTCGGGCCAATACTCACACAAACTATAGAAACCGTGATACGAAACGGTCCACCAAGACATCCGGACGATTTCCTGGGCGATGGACAAAGAGCAATTCCAAAGTGCATTTTAAAGGTGTCCAGACAAAATGGAGACGTTTGTGAAAGGGATTGCTTAGTTTGGAGTAAAGAAAAAGAATCCCTGTTTTGTTTTCCATGCAGATTATTTAGTGAAGTTGCAGTATCTGCAGAACAATTTTGTCAAGTGATCAAGGATGGTCAAAACAACAAACGTGGCGTAAGTTGTATGATGAAATACCAGCTCATGAGAAAAGTGTCAGTCATAAAGAATGTTATATACAGTGGCGAGATTCAGAAAGAAGATTTCTCCTTGGAAAGAATATAGAGTCTCATATTGATAAAGAAATTATTGCAAAAGTGAAATGCTGGAGAGATTTAATCAAACGAATTTTAGCAGTGGTTTTATTTTTGGGTGAAAGAGGACTTGCTTTCAGAGGTTCTTCGAGCGAAATTGATGACCATGATAATCGAAATTTTCTTGGAATTATAGAACTGTTAGCCCAGTTTGATCCGCTTCTACAAGCGCATGTTTCTAAAGTTAAAAAATCTCAAAAACTTGGTCAACGCCTTCAGGTCCATTATCTCTCAGCAGATTCTCAAAATGACTTTATCGAAGCATGCAGCTCAAAAGTTGTTCAATAAATTTTGTCAGAAAGAGAAAGATCAAATAATTTTTCAATTATGGTAGATGCTACGCCAGATTGTTTTCATACAGAACAAAGTACTTTTGTTCTGAGATATGTACTATACTGCAATTCAACCTTTGTTGTCAAAGAACGTTTTCTCGCATGTGTTGATTATAACACAAAAACTGGACAAGATATTGCAGATATGATCAAATATGAACTGGAGAAAAACAAACTTACTTTAGGTGATTGTCGAGGTCAGGGATACGACAACGGATCAAATATGGCAGGAAAGTTTAAAGGAGCACAGGCAATCATTGCGCACACTTATCCTCCAGCAAAATTTTTAAATTGTGGCGCACATATTTTAAATTTATGCGGGATGCATGCGGCCGAATGTTGTAATGAGGTTATTACTTTTTTTTTGGAATAGTTCAAAAATTGTATAATTGTTTTGCGCACAGTCCTCAACGATGGGAAATTCTACAAACATTAACTGGATGCTCACTGCATAATCTTTCTCAAACTAGATGGTCGGCACGTGTGGAATGTGTGAAACCTATTGCAAAGCATCTGTCAATTATCAAACAGGCATTATTAAGTGTAAATAGCTAAATTTGCCATCAGAATGTAAGACTGAATTGCAAGGAATTAAGCATGATATGACATCATTCAAGTGTGTTTTAATGGCTACCATATGGCTCAAAATCTTGGTTGCGATAGACCATTGAAATAAAGTTCTTCAAGCTGGGAGAAGCCACACTTGATGTAGAAGAGGAAAACATTGACACTCTCCTTGTAGAGCTGAATGATCTACGTGATAAATGGGATTGATTGCTAGCAGAAGCCAAAATAACAGCAGCAGCTATGTCGTCTGACTTGCCATGTGAAACAGAACTTTCAGAAAAACCAAAAAAAAAAAAACGACGAAGAGTTGGTTTTTTTTATAAATGTCAAGATATGCCACTGGCAGATGAGAGTGCACATGAAGAGGATGACGATTTTAAAGTAAACTTTTTCTACAAACTTCTTGATAGTCTTATAGCTGGTTTAACACAATGTTTTCAATTGGCAAGGGATATTAACAATTCTCTTAATTTTCTGTGGTTGTTTTGGGAAATAGAGGAAACTGATCTGGAGAAGAAAAGTTCTAATTTCTGTAAAGAATATGACAAAGATATAAGCAGTGATTTAATTGAAGAAGTAAAACATCTAAAGTCAATTTATTCCGCTAACATACAAAGTGAAAACCTTCATCCCATGGAACTGCTGAATAAACTTTACCAGATGAAGTTGGAATGTTTATTCCAAAATATTGTGATTGCCATCCGGATTTTCAGTACGATTCCAGTCATTGTTGCGGAAGCTGAAAGAACTTTCAGCAAGCTCAAGCTAATAAAAAGTGTTCAGCGATCAGTTATGAAGCAAGACAGATTGAATGGTCTTGCAACTCTGGCAATCGAACATGATCTGGCAAAATTATTGAACTACGATGATATTATTAACGATTTTGCTTCAGCCAAAGCGAGAAAAGTTTATTTTTGAAAACAAATGAATTGAATATTATAGGCTACCATTAAACCATAAATTTAAAATACATTTTTTTCAAATAACAACTGAATAAAATCATACCTTATTAAAGTGTACAACAGTACAAAGTATACGATCTGTCAAATTTTTTAAATTTTTTTATAAAGCCTAAAGATAGTTTAGAGACTCAGACCTCGGGGGGCCTGTGAGAGCCCTACCTAGGGGCCCGAAATTTCTGTTGACGGGCCTGCGTGAAGACATCTAGGGTCTCGGTTTACTTTAATAACTCAGACTGACAGAAAGATTCAAGGGAGAGAATAAATGCGTTGATTAATTTAAAAGTATGATTTACGTTTGCATACATCTTGATGTTCAGTCATAAGCTAAGTAAAACCATGGAGAAAATGTCTTGCTTCCCGATTACTTGTAAAATGCCTTGGGGGACTGGCAGGGAACGTATTTTGTGACATCAATTTCACCAATGTATAAATATTATTTAGCTCATTCTAAGCTTTATTTCTTTTAACATTGCATGTTTTGTTAATTTTGCTGAGCTAAATCAAGGATAGAATCTGGCGGCACAAACAAAAGCTAATCGACTAAAATGGTGCTGTCTTCTCTTAATGGGTTGATATACCCCAAGATCCCCCCCCCCCTAAACAACTTGCATTCCAATCTTAAACCTACATGATTCTCGGAAAGTCAGGAAATATTAATAAAAATTAAATCTCATTTGTGTTTGGTTGATTACAAAAGCTAATCAACTAAAATGGTGCTGTCTTCTATTAATGTGTTGATATACCCCAAGCTCCCCCCCCCCCCTAAACAACTTGCATTCCAATCTTAAACCTACATGATTCTCGGAAAGTCAGGAAATATTAATAAAAATTAAATCTCATTTGTGTTTGGTTGATAACCGCCTAAAATATAGGAATTCTAAAATTTTTGTGACATTAATGAGCCGTGATTAAAAATAATTTATTTTGCTGGAATTTTAGAGTGTCATGATGGCAATGAGGACGTCATTCGGATCTTTTGCTACCGAGATTACAAACTAAAAGAGATTTTTAATTTCAACCGAGTTCATTGCGTTTGATAAAACAATTTAATAGGGAAGTAAACACTTAAGATGTTCCAAATTTTAATTTTTAAATAGGATACATGACTAAGCATTTTAAATTAAAACGTTTACACTGATACTACATTTAAGATAAGTATTTACTTTTATTTAAACAATTTTTCTACTGTTATTGGTTCACTGGACAAAAATCGGTGTGTAGTTGTTTGGGCTGGCTGGCTGTCTCGCCACTTTCTTCCTTATCATTTCGTTTCCTTTGGCGCCATAATCTGTGTAGTGCCTGGCCGTAGCACCACTTTTTTGTATGTCATACCCCCACCACCAACACACCCGGGTTTAACAAGTGCATTACAAGATATCCCTTCACGAACTAACTGTTACAATGGATTATATGTGCCGATTACTAGCTTTCATCGAATATAGCAGTCAATATTTCAGTGTCCATTCAGTCAAAATAGATCATGTCATTTAATGTAGCATTAGACATTTCTCAATCGTAATTTATGGTCAGTGTCCATTCATTCACACATAATCGTGACGTAGATTAAGCAAGGAGAAACTCTCATGAACACTGTGACAGGATTGACTCAACATGGACAGTGATGCTGTCATATAAAACGGGGTCATGTGGACAGCTGTGACAGCTGGACTACGGTACTGCATGGTTGTATTGATTAAGATGTATTGCATTCCAAAATCATGTAATTATTTAATTTAAAAACAATGATGCAATCCTGAAAAAAATTATAACATGTTCTTCAAAAGCAACAAAAAACAAACAAACAAACAAACAAACAAACAAAAGAAACAAAAACACACACATCAACATTTTGCGCACCTTTTTAAAAAATCATGATAATGGTGCGAGATTTGATCAATGACGGAAGTGGACGCATGTGCAATTCTTTAAAAAAAATTACGTTTCGAATTTGTGAAATAGTTGTAGCCATTTTATTTGACTCTTATATGTGTGTTTTTCTTGACATCAGATCATCAAAGAGAGAAGTAATCAGTAGTCTAGATGGCCGTTGTACGTGGCTTCTGCTAGTCGTTCAAATTTCAAGATGTCCTTCACTATAAAGGTATTTTTTGAATTCTTTATAATATTACAAATGTATGTGACGATTTGAAGAAAATGTTGCTTTGTTATTCATTTTTATTTAAATGATTTTAATTTTAATATAATGTATTCACAGATGGTAAGTGTCCTCGGAAAATTATAACGAGTGGAAATTTTTGAATTGCATATTCAAAGGATTCGTTGGCGGAAAAAACTTTAGATTCCCATTTTTAGCAACAAAGTCCAATATCGATACTCACTCCATAAAATGCATTATACATGATTTAAATTTTTTTGCTTAAGTTTCTTCTTCTTCTTCTTGTATATAATAAGGGTCCACAATCATTGTATTCTCGCTCCTATCTATGTAGAGGGTACTTGTAATGCTTCTGTGCCTAGTATTGAAGATGATGTTTCATTGTTTGCAAGGGCTTCTCTGCGAGGATATCATGAACTTAGGGTTGGAAGACCTGACGAAATAGACACTAGTGTTGCCGCTTCAACTGTTCCTATTGAAAGCATGTTCCAGTCGTTGATTGTCTTTTGAAGGAATGAGAATTTCTTGTAATGTGTTCTTGTTGTTATGAGCTGGAACTGCCTGTCATGGCCTCGTCACTGTCTAAGGGACGAGGGAGGAGTTTCCATTTAATGGTGGAGCAGTGGACCCGTCAAATGTATGGTACATCAAAGAGATCCTGCATAATTGTGGTCGTTCCTCCAGTGCTGACCAGCCCTGTGTTTCCAGCATGCTATCAACACTGGAGACGTTCCTTTTGCGGATCAGGACAAAGCGTGTTGGTCGTCGCTGGACCACATCCAACCTTTCTAGATGAATGTGTCCCAGACTGAAGATTCAATATCTAAACCTGGCTGGATAAATGATTAATATGCTCTTTCATTCAGACTGGAGTTACCAATCTTTAGATTGGGCCTTAAGAACCACATGGTCTAATTGTGCATGTCTGCAAAAATAGTTAATATGCTCGACCAAACGGATAGCTCTGTGAATGGATACACCCAAGTACCATAGGGAGGAAACTGGCTCAAGTATATAGCCATGAAGTTGTTAATCGTGGTGTAGAGGAGTACCATTTCAAGACACTGACAGTGTCTGGCACTTGGCAGGATGAAATTCCATGTCCCAGCTCATTTCCCACGCAGCTAACAGATTGAGATCCTGTGGTAACGTAGCTAATCCTGATCAGAACTATTGGCGATCGTCCAACATCGCTGTGTCATCAGCGAACAGTTTTGCTTGCGATGTCAGTTTATCGGGTAATTCGTTAATGTGTCATCAGCGAACAGTTTATCGGGTAAGTCGTTAATGTATGCTAGGAACATATAGAGGCCTAGCATCGAGTCCCAGGCGATACCTCATTTAACACATACAAAGGAGTAGCTTGTACCGTCCATCGGTGTTGAGGAAGCTAGAGACTAATGTTGTTGTAGTGCCTTCGATCCCATATCTCTGAAGTTTGTGTAAAAGCAAAGAAAGATTTACTGGATCAATTGCCTTTAAGAAGTCCATCACAAGTACGTCAGTGTGCATGCTTTTCTCCAGATTGGTCATCAAGTCTTCTACAAATTCAAAGAGCTGCATCTCATTTTATCTATTTTCTTGGAAGCCATGCTGACAGTCATTGAGTATATTCTGGCTCAAATAGTTTGCACGCCACGTTATTTAATATGTTTGTTCTGTAATAGGCACAAACGTTAAGAATGCGTCTACACTTCAGCTTCACCTTCACCCACAGGAGCTCGCAGTCATCCACATCTAGTTCTGGAACAGCGCGACAATCTTTCAATCTTTTAAACTAGACTTTCAGTAATAGATTAATTTCTGCTATTTTATTGATTGATTTTTTGTATTTAAAAATTTAAAAAAATATGTTTTCTTTGACTTTTACTTGACAGCTTATCATCATCTTGGTAAGTACTCTCTAAATCGATTCATTTCTTTAAGTTTTGACTTTTCCTTTGACGTGTTCAATGTTTCTTTTTTTAAATAACATAAAGAACAAATTGTTAGCTGGACTGAATGTAATTTTACGATTGAAAAGATAACAATACACAAAAAAAAAAAATCATTTAATTTCCATGAGCAAATTTGTTTTTAATGTGTTGCTTTTAAAATTTTATGTTTCACTTAATTTTTTTTTTTGGTGGTTGAAATTTTTCTCTGCTCAGAAAACTTGCCTATTTAGTCTTTTAGGTAACCTCACTTGGGCAGTCACAAAACTCGCTTCGCCAGCTGTACATAGGATAAGTGTTATCAGTGAGGAAGCTTTGTGCTACAGCAAATCACAGCAAGACAGAAAAGTACTCTCTAGAAAAGTACAAACCCAAGAATTCTATTTCATTTCTCGTGGTCTACGATCTACCCAAAAGCAGATGTGAAAAATATAGTAATATTCAACAACTAAATATTGAAGAGAGGCAGCAGCTATCGAGATGGTTGAATGGTGTAGGTTGATAGACAAGCAACATCCGAGTAAGGTAGTCCAAACCATAGAATATAACAGAAATCAATACTAGATGTTGATTCTAAAAGTAAATGGAAACACCCAATGCCAAGGGAGAGAAAAGACTTTAAATCAAATATATAGGCCTTTCCCAACACAATCTTTACAGAATGCGATATTAACTAGAGCTACTCTCAAAGATTGCAAATTAAGGATTCATTACACCATTTTATATCAAAATAAGACCCATTACAAACGATGATAGCAAAGAAGGAGCAATTACATGCAAAGATCGTAAGGTAAGACACATTACATTCCCAAATGCTACAGTACGGAAGGCACTGCCTATATGGCCACATGACGAATCGCACTGTCCAAATGGCCACAGGAAGACAGTCACTGCCGATATGGACACAGGAAGAAAAGCATTAACCAAATAGACAAAGGTAGAAACGCACTGCCCAAATGGCAACAACGTGAAAAGTAAAGCCCAAATGGACACCAGAAGAAGGTCACTTTCCAAATGAACACAGGAAGAAAAGCACTTCTCAAATTGCCTCAGGACGAAAGGCCCTGTCCAAATAGAATTGTTCAATGCCACGTTACCTTCACTTAAAATTGTTAAGTAAAAAGGTACTTTCGACAATAATTGTTGAATGCCCATGTACCTTAAAAAAGAGGGAGCTACCAATAGAATTGTTCAATGTTGAGGTGGCTTAAAATATAAATTTGCAATGGCGAGGTAGCTTTAAAAAGAAATTGTTTAAAGACAGTACAGCGGAGTTAACAATAAAAACATCCTGGTGAAAGTACCGCTGAGATAACAATATTAACATCCTGGTGACAGTACAGCCGAGTTAACAGCGTGGTGACAGAACGGTCTAAATTACAATAATAAAAGCCTAGTGACAATACAAACGAGTTAACAATAAAACAGCCTGTTGACAGTACATCCGAGTTAACAATAAAACAGCCTGTTGACAGTACATCCGAGTTAACAATAAAACAGCCTGGAGACAGTACATCCGAGTTAACAATAATAACAGCCTGGTGACAGTACATCCGAGTTAACAATAATAGCAGCCTGGTGACAGTGCATCCGAGTTAACAATAATAACAGCCTGTTGACAGTATATCCGAGTTAACAATAAAACAGCCTGGTGACAGTACATCCGAGTTAACAATAATAACAGCCTGGTGACAGTACAACTGAGTTAACAATAATAACAGCTTAGTGACAGTACAACTGAGTTAACAATAATAACAGCCCGGTGACAGTACAACCGAATTAAAATATTAACAGCCTGGTGACAGAACAACCTAGTTGACAATAATAAAAGCCTGTTTACAGTACATTCGAGTTAACAACAATAGCAGCCTGGTGGCAGTACAACCGAGTTAACAATAATAACAGCCTGGTGACAGTAGAACCGAGTTAACAATAATAACAGCCTAGTGACAGTAAAACCAAGTTAACAATAATAACAGCCTGGTGACAATACAACCAAGTTAACAATAATAACAGCCTGGTAACAGTACAACCGAGTTAACAATAATAAAAGCCTACTGACAGTACAACCAAGGTAACAGCTTTGTATTTGGATGTGTTACGGATGCAATTTAATGAAGCATGATTATCAGACAATGAAATGTTGCAAATTATGTTTAGATGTTACACTCACAACACATGATAAGTTCATAAAATTTACAAAACGTTAGTCACATTTACAACACATATGATAAGTTAGTCACCAACGCATGATAAGTTGTTCACACGCATGATAATTTTGTCTCTCACACATGATACGTCGGTCTCCCACACATCATAAGTTGGTCAGCTACATATGATAAGTTGGTCACCCACACTTGCAAACGACACGCCTCTACTTTGTCGAAAAAACAATATCATACACGAATTTAAGAACTTGAAATGTTTTGTTGAATGATTGGTTAAATAATTGGTTACATGATTGTATACATGATGGGTTGACTGATTAGTAAATTGATTGGTAAAATGATTTATTGAATGATTTGTTAATTTTTGGTTAAATTACTGAATAAATTGTGTATTAAATGATTAGTTAAATTGTTGATTAAATGATTAGTTAAATGGTTGATGAAATGATTAGTTAAATGATGGTTTTTAGTTTAATTAAGTGGCACCATGTATATGTTCATGAAGAAGGACCAAGTAAAGGTATTAGAAGGTAACCCGTTTACCTCATTACAATGTGGCAAGTTTCCATCTAGTTATAGTAGTAGTAGTACTTTAACACAAGCTATGAGTGTCACATCGATAGCTGTGAGAAGATCACATGCTTACCATATCACGTTACTTACTTATGCCCTTCTACCCCGTCTGGGGCATAGGCCGTCTACAAGAGCTTTCCACTCCTCATGGTCTTGTGCTTTCCTTTACAATTGCTTCCAAGTGTATCCCATACTTTGCGAGTCAGCCTCTAGCGCGCGTCTCCATGTATTCTTAGGCCTTCCTCTCTTTCTTTTTCCCTGGGGGTTCCATGTTAGGCGTTGTCTGGTGGTGCTATCTGGGGGTCGAAGGAGCTCAAACTGCCCAAACCAGATAATGATCGGATGCGACATCTACTCCTCTTTTCGCTCGTACATAGTGTAGAGATTTTTTTTTTTAATGTTCTAATGCATATGTGATCTATTTTGTTTTGCGTTTTTTTTTTCTTCGGGGAGACCCATGTTATCTTGTGAATGTTTTTATGTTAAAATTCGCTTCCTCCAATAACAAGCTCGTTTGTTGCGCAGAAGACCGTTTGCCTTTCTCCGTTCTCATTCCTCTCTCCTATCCCGTGTCGTCCCATGATTTCCTCATACCAACTGTTGTAATTTCCAATCTTTTCGTTAAGGTCTCCCATTAAGATGTTCAGGTCTCTATTTGGGAATAGCACGTACACACCCAATACTATGTAGTACAAGTCTGTGTGTTGGGCCAAGGGCTTCTACACTAACACCTCCCGAGTAAGAATGTATTTTAAAGATAAGAAACAATTTTTAGGAATCTTACAGTAAATCCATTTGAAGAAAAAATCTACTTTCAGATCCATTAAGTTTCAAGTATTCCTTTTGTAAAAAGTCGTCATTGAACACTTGAAAATCTCGTGAATTTGGCAGTACAGCCGAGTTAACTGCCTGATGACAGTACAGCCTAGTTAACAGCCTGGTGAAAAAACAGCCGAGTTAACAGCCTGGTGACAGTACAGCCACGTTAACATCCTGGTGACATGACAGCAGATTTAACAGCCTGATATTTTGATGTGTTACGGTTGCAATTTCATAAACCGAAATTACCACATAGTGAAATGTTGCAAGTTCCTTGTTTTTTGGTAATCTTTGGAGCAAAATAATAAATACGGTAGCACAAAGTGTTGACTAACACATGAAGCTGACGTCATTGTTCACCTGCGTTTCCTATATTAGGCTGGTCCGCAAGGACCTGCTCCTGTGGGTTGAATAGACTATTTGTAACTAGAAACGTTACTTCTAAATCTTGACACTCATCTGACAACTTCATATTGTCCTATCATTACACTTATCTGAGCACATCATGTCGTCCAATCATTACACTTTCCTGAGCACTTCATAAATATTGTCCTATCATTACACATATTTTCTTATCATTACAATTACTTGAGCACATCATATTGTCCTTTCATTACACTTACCTGAGCACTTCATATTGTCCTATCATTAAAATTACCTGAGCACATCATATTGTCCTATCATTACACCTACCTGAGCACATCATATTGTCCTATTATTACACTTACCTGAGCACATCCTGTCGTCCAATCATTACACTTACCTGAGCACTTCATATTGTCCTATCATTACACTTACCTGAGCACATCATATTGTCTTATCATTACACTTACCTGAGCACATCATATTGTCCTATCATCACACTTACCTGAGCACATCATATTGTCATATCATTACAATTACCTGAGCACATCATATTGTCCTATCATTACACCTACCTGAGCACATCATATTGTCCTATTATTACAATTACCTGAGCCCATCATGTCGTCCAATAATTACACTAACCTGAGCACATCATATTGTCCTTTAGTTACACTTACCTGAGCACATCACATTTTCCTATCATTACACTTACCTGAGCACATCATATTGTCCTATCATTACACCTACCTGAGAACATCATATTGTCCTATCATTACACTTATCTGAGAACATCATATTGTCCTATCATTACACTTACCTGAACACATCATATTGTCCTATCATTACACTTATCTGAGCACAAATTATTGTCCTATCATTACAGTTACCTGAGTACATCATATTGTCCTCTCATTACACTTATCTGAGCACATCATATTGTCCTATCATTACACTTACCTGAGTTCATCGTATTGTCCTGAATAATTTCACTTATCTGAAAATTTCACATCAAAGAATTAGAACCAAAAAAGATTTAGTTCTGAAAGCTTAATTTAAAAGTTTCAGTCACCAACCAACCAATCACACAAGTGTTTAACGCCTACAATCATACGACCTGAAGTATTGTAACAAAGCAAGACATCGGCGCTCACAAAAAAACGTAGAAAAGTTCGTAAATAAGTGGTGAAGCATTATTCTGGATATCCATGTACTGGATAATGATTACATGAGAATTCCGTGATATCAAGATATTTACCAGATGTAAGAAGAAAAAAACATTGTCACAACAATTTCAAAAAACAAAAAAGAACGCTGGACAAAATACTTAAAGACTATCAAAGATTAATTAGGGAAGTTTACAGACAGAACCCTAGAGGCAGACTGCTCACTGGTCAATAATGACGTAGATTGTTTGATGATGTGGAGATAGCTCTGTAGCCGACAAAGATGGAGATGGTTTGATGATATGGAGATGGCTCTGTGGCCGACAAAAATGGAGATGGTCTGATGATGTGGAGATGGCTCTGTGGCCGACAAAGATGGAGATGGTCTGATGATGTTGAGATGGCTCTGTGGCCGACAAAGATGGAGAATGGTTTGATGATGTGGAGATGACTCTGTGGCCGACAAAGATGGAGATAGTCTGATGATGTGGAGATGGCTCTGTGGCCGACAAAGATGGAGATGGTCTGATGATGTGGAGACTGCTCTATGGCCGACAAAGATGAAGACGTTTTGTTGATGGAGAGATTCGTACTTGCCAAGAAAGGTACATTGATGATGACAGCTCACTGGCCGAAGAAATGCATATGTTTCTATGATTTGGGGACATATTTAACAACAGCTGGGTTCCTTGCATGGATACGAGAAACTTTGCATCGGTCGAAATGGAAGACGTTTTGGAGAAGGCCTGGACCCTACGTGGGTTGTATTGACATTGATAATAATGTCTAAATTGTAAAATTTTTTGGAGCAGACCTCGGCCCTATGTTGTCTAGAGTGACATTAATGAATTTGTCTGACATGAAGAATTTGTTGGATGAAGGCTTAAGCTTACGTGGACTGTAGTGACATTGATGCTTATATCTGAATTGAGGAATTCAGAAGGCCTGACCCCGAATAGGCTTAAATTTACGACAATATCTGATATGAAGAATTTGTTGTAGAAGGTCTAGGCCCTGAATAGGCTGTCGTGACATTGACGATAATGAATAAGATAAGCCATTACTTTGAGGCTGTCATGCTCATCATAGCTTTACATTAATTACTTCTTATAATAAATAACTTCAAACGGTTGATATAATCGGCTGAACATTAATTACTTCTTAAAATAAATAACTTCAAACAGTTGATATAATCAGCTGAACATTAATTACTTCTTACAATAAATAACTTCAAATGGTTGATATAATCATCTGAACATTAATTACTTCTTATAATAAATAACTTCAAACGGTTGATATAATCAGCTGAACATTAATTACTTCTTATAATAAATAACTTCAAACGGTTGATATAATCAGCTGAACATTAATTACTTCTTATAATAAATAACTTCAAACGGTTGATATAATCAGCTGAACATTAATTACTTCTTACAATAAATAACTTCAAATGGTTGATATAATCATCTGAACATTAATTACTTCTTATAATAAATAACTTCAAACGGTTGATATAATCAGCTGAACATTAATTACTTCTTACAATAAATAACTTCAAACGGTTGATATAATCAGCTGAACATTAATTACTTCTTATAATAAATAACTTCAAGCGGTTGATATAATCAGCTGAACATTAATTACTTCTTACAATAAATAATTTCAAATGGTTGATATAATCAGCTAAACATTAATTACTTCTTATAATAAACAACTTTAAGCGGTTGATATAATCAGCTGAACATTAATTACTTCTTACAATAAATAACTTCAAAAACTTTAAAGAATTACAATTTAAAACATTGTGTCCCCGTAAACTATTTTATTTACAATTAAATTTCAATTTGTTAATGAAATTTTTTGAAGATTTTAATTACTTATATTGAATTACTTTAATGTTTATAATAAATTGTACTAATTAAACTAAGGGACACAAATATAGTACTAAACAATTTAGGTATTATAAAGTTTAGAAATAACTTTTTAAAGTCTTAAAATTAATCGCATGAGATTTTCTACTTTCAGATCGATGGGATTTCAAGTTTTCTTTCTGGGAAAAGACGCAATTGCACACTGACTTACTTGTTTGGTTCTGGCAGCACAGCCCAGTTAAAAGCTTGGTATTTCGAAGTGTTGGGAACGCAATTTAATGAACCGAAACTACCATACGATGAAACACTGCGAGAACGTCTTTTTGGTAACTTGACCTGTGGTCAGCCTGTTATTGATGTCACACAGGCCATCATTGACGGACAAGACGCCCCAGAGAAAGCTTGGCCATGGCATGTACTTTTACTTATAACTCAAGGAAACTTCAGCAGTCTTTGCGGTGCTTCCCTTATTTCCAATTCTTGGATACTAACTGCTGCCCACTGCATCGGAGACGACCAAGCTGAATATACTATTTTGTTAGGTGCCCGAGATTTCTCAAATAATTTTGAACTAAGTCGTACATACAGGACAGCTCAGAAGGTCATTGTTCACAAAGATTATAATCCTGTTTATAAAAAAATTGACATTGCATTAATTAAATTAAACAAAGAAGTTACCTTCAACGATTACATTAGCCCTATTTGCCTGCCAAAAGAAGGTGAGGATCTGTTGAATGATGATATTTGCTATTCAACTGGTTGGGGAAGTACTAACAGCAGTGACCCTTCTACACCGAATATACTTCAGCAAATCAAAATCAACATAATGCCAATTAACTTTTGCACCTACACCTTTGCTACCAAACACGTCAAGATCAGTTCAGACAGGCTTTGCGTTGACTTAATTGATGACATCAAAGGTCTTTGCCATGGGGATTCTGGGGGTGCAGCATCCTGTAGAATTGATGGAAGATTTGTTATCTATGGCATTAATTCTTTAGCACCTACAGGGTGTAGTTATAAGTGGATACCAGGCATTTTAACGAGAGTCACTGAGTATATGGACTGGATTGTAACAAATATAGCTGACAACAACTGAGCATATGGTCTAGATTGTAACAAATATAGCTGACAACAACTGAGTAAATTGACTGGATTATAACAAATATAGCTAACAAAAAACTGAGTATATGCAGTGATTGAAAAAAATATTGCTAACAAATGATTATATTGACTTGATTGTAATAATATTTCTAATAAAAACTGAGTATATATACTTGATTAAACTAAATATTTCTACAATCTAACCATATAGATAGATTTAAAAAATATAACTAAAACAACTGCTTATGGTGACTCAATTGTAATGCATATAACTAAATCTGAGCGTATAGTTGGATTTTAACAAATATCGCCAACTACAACTGAGTATATTGATTGGATTGTAACAAAGATAACTTACAAAAACTTTACATTTTTATTAGTATTATTTTTTTATTTAGATTTCATAATTAAATTGTTACATTTTTTTTTTCTTGATAAGATTATAATTATTTTAGTTTAATCAAATGTTTACTTTTCCTATACTTTAAATGGTTAACTGAATTTTATAATTATAATACATTATTTCTTTAATATTGTTAAGAAGTTATTATTATTATTATTTTGCAATTATAAATACTAATTATTTTTCATTTAGTTTTCTCATGCATCCCTATCAGTTGCATAGACATGGACTCTCTTTATGGTAATAGTAAAACGATTATTTTTGCAATTAAAATTTCAATTTATAAAGAAATATTTCATACTCACGGTTTCTTCTGTTTGTACACCCCTGCTTTCTTGGTTTCATCATATCATTTATGTCTCCTGGAAATGTATTAAATTATCTAAAACAGGAGTTGTTACAAGAGCTTTGTCTGCAAATGTATGATCATGTGATAAATGAGAGTTAGGTCTGCAAATGTATGATCATATAATCGGAGAACGTTTGTCAGTGATGTCTTTGTCCACAAATGTATGATCATGTCATATTATCAGCGAGAGCTTTGTCTATAAATTTATGATCGTATGATCAGAGAGTTTTTTGATCGAGTGACCAGTTAGATTCTGTTTCGAAACTTAGAAGTTTATAACTTAGAATCGGCAGAAACCGGAAATCGTAAATTAAACGAGGAGGTCTTCTTAATGAAACACGGAATGTAATTAAGTTACATTCATTTTAGAATCTAGTCATTTCTCAATTTCAAGAATATCTGTTGAACTTAAACGAAGATCTCTGAGACATGAAGGAAACCGTTTAAAATGAACGAATATCTGTGAAACATAAAGAAATATATCTTAAAAATGAAGGAATATATTTAGAACAATAAGGAATATCTATTGAAATTGAAGGTTTATCTTTTTACATAAATGGATATCTTTTGGACATGAAATTTTAATAAAAAATACCAAATAACGCTTTATCATGAAGGAATAATGTTTGAAAATGAACGAATATCTTTTTAAAATTACTACTATCTCTTGAAATTGAAGGATTACCTTTTTTACATGAAGGAATACCTCTTGAAGGTAACCGAATAAGGTCTAAATTTAAAAAAAAGATACAGCTTTAACGTCACTGTGATCGATGATGGTTTGACGGGGATTTGTCTCATGACAATCTCACCCCCTCCCCCCCCCCAACACACACAAACACACATTAAAAATAAGGCGAAGTTAGGCCTCTCGGGGGGTCCACAGGGCTCTAGTGTTCCACAGGCTTCTCGGGGGGGGGGGGTTCAACAGGGCTCTCGGGGGTCCAAAAGGCTCTAGTGGGTCATTAGGGCTCTAGTGGGTCCACAGGCCTCTTGGGGGTCCACAGAGCTCTAGTGGGTCCATAGGGCTCTTGAGGGGTCCATATGACTCTCGGGTGGTATACAGGGCTCAAAGGTCCATAGGGCTCTAGTGGGTCCAAAGGGCTCTATCGGGTTTACAGGCCTCTCGGGGGTCCACATGGCTCTTGGGGGGTCAACAGGGCTCTCCGGGGTCCATAGAGCTCTAGTGGGTCCACATGGCTCTAGTGGGTCCACAGGGCTCTCGGAGGGTCCACAAGCTCTAGTAGGTCCATAGGTCTCTATTGGGTCCATGGGGCTTCAGTGGTTCCACAGGGCTCTAGTGGGTCCACAGGGCTCTCGGAGGGTCCACAAGCTCTAGTTGGTTCATAGGGCTCTAGTGGGTCCACAGGGCTCTAGTGAGTCCACAGAGCTCTAATGGGTCCACAGTGCTCTCGTGGGTCCACAGGGCTCTAGTGGGTCAACAGGACTCAAAGGGGGTGCAAAGGGCTCACGGCGGTCACAGGGCTCTCGGGGGTCCATAGGGCACTAGTGGGTCTATAGGGCTATATTGGGTCCACAGGGCTCTCGGGGGTCCACAGGCCTCTTGGGGACCACAGGCCTCTCGGGGTTCTATAGGGCTATTGGTGGGTCCACAGGGCTCTCGGGGGTCCATAGGGCTCTCGGGGTTCACATGCCTATCGATGTTCAAAAGAGCTCTAGTGGGACCACATGGCTCTATTTGGTCAACATGCGTCTCGGAGGGGGGGTCAACAGGGCTCTCCGGGGTCCATAGGGCTCTAGTGGGTCAAATTTGCGTTTTCGAAGAACAATGCGAGCCGCATTATTCTGTGCTTTTTTAATTTTGTCCAGGAGCGTACCTGGGAGACCCACCATAAGAGCATTGCAGTAGTCGATGCGTCATTGCACGAATGCAGTCATCAGCTCTTTGATGCATCTAACGTTAAGAAAGGTCTGATGTGACTAATTCTGCGCAGCTCAAGAAAAATTGCCTGCAAAAAATGTTAATGTGATTTTCCATAGTTAGTGTTCTATCTAAGTAGACACCCAGGTTTCGCAATGTTGGAGCAAACTCAATCTGTATACAATAGAGATTAAGGGTTTGTGTGTTATTTATATATTTTAGCTATTCAGCGGTAGCAATGGGGATCAGCTCGGTCTTTTCGTCTTTCAATTTAAGCTTGCTTATATTCATCCTGTCTTCTATGTTATACTATGAAGCTGATGGAACTGAGAGGGGATCACAGATATTTGAAGTTGGGTATCATCCGCGAACATGTGATATAGCATATCAAACTGCTTGATCACTGTACACAGGGGCTGAACCTACATATTGAAAAGCACCGGGCCTAGGACCAAGCCATGGGTTACTTCAAATTCGATGATAGATTGCTTCGAGATCAAGTCGTTTGCGATAGCTGATTGAACCCGATTTGATCAGATACGAGCGGAACCATTTCAGGACAGTATCGGTGAAACCGAACGTATTTTCCAGACGTTGGAGAAGTATGGTGTGGTCAAGCGTATCGAACGCACCCGACAAGTCAAGTAACGATAAAAAGTAATATCTCGCCCTCGTCACAAGATGACAGAAGGTCATTTACGACGCGCAACAGGGCTGTCTCGGTAGAGTGATGCGCCTAGTATGCTGACTTGAAAGGCTCTAACAAGTCGCACCGAGTGAAGTGATTCAAGAGCTGGCGGAAAACGACTTTCTCCAAAATCTTGGATACGAGTGGTATTTTAGAGACCAGGCGTATATTTTCCAACACATTCAGGTCGAGTATCACCTTCTTTAGCAGTGGAGTTACAAGCGCTTCTTTCAAAGACAATGGAACAATACCAGATTGTAAAGACTGATTCTATGATACTAGTTATGATAGGGACTATTTCATCGTAAAATTCGTAAAACACCCCTGACGGAAGAGGGTCAAACAAACATGACTTTGTGGGGAATCAGCCAGGATTTTCTTCACATCCGGTTCAGTGACCTCCAAAAATTTTCTCTTAGCAGTGCAGTTAAACGGTAAGAATTCATGAGCATCGGTAAAAACGTCAAGTCTTTCCCTGATCTTGGAAACTTTCGTTGTAAAGAAATCATTGAAAGTATTTGCCAGTTCGCCCTTGGCAATGTTAATTGGCAAATATGTGTCCTTCTGTTTACCGGTTAGCTGACCCACAATACGAAATAAGTCCCTACCAGAGCCACACTCAACAATAGGGTGACTGACATATTCATTGCTCGCTGCAGGATCAACTTCTTATTTCGTTTCTTCTAATCAAAAAAGATTTGTTGGTGCACGGTCAAGCAAGATTTCCGCAATTAACGTTAGGCACGTCTCTGCTTCTACTTTGCGTCCTTTATTTCGAGCCGTAACGCGCCCTGTGGACAGTGTTGCATGCTTCTCTAAAATGAATCTAAGGCCACTTTTGTAGTATGTCACCGGGTCTTTTTCACTGCACCCAGGGGCATTTACGTCACATCTGAAGGCCACCAAATCTATCTTTCGGAGCTCATGGGATATGACTGTGCGCAGTAGGCGTCCTGGCTTCCTCAAGTCAAAGTCGAAGGTGACTGGGAAGTGATCAGAGATAAGTTTGTCCTTCTTCTATATCTATCGGCAACTCTGACATAACACTCTCTTCCTCTGCCAGAAAACTTGGAGTCACGCTTACAGACACCCTCTCCATGGACAAACATGTCACGAACAAATACAGATCAGTATACAACGAAATTAGAAAAATCAGCACCATTAGACACATCCTCTCCTTTGATGCCACAAAAGCTCTCGTTCTTTCAAAATTTGACTACTGTAACACTCTGCTCGCAGGCATTCCTCAACACCATATAGACAAAGTTCAGAAGGCACAGAACTCAGGATACAGACTAATTTTTAAATCAAAGAAACATGACCATATTCAAGCACACATGTGGCAACTCCACTGGATTCAAATATCCTCTCGCATCAAGTACAAGTCTGCCAATCTATGCTTCAACTCGTTCACTGACCCTCACGTTCCTGTCTATCTCTCTGAACTGTTGCTTCCTTACATCCCCACAAGACAACTACGCTCTTCCATTGACAATAGAACCCTCTCAATCCCGAGAACCAAAACTAAGACCATCGGTGAACGCGCATTCTACTTCCATGCGCCCACGTTCTGGAACCAGCTCACCTTCCACATCCGTCATTGTGAAACCTCGTCCACTTTTAAAAAGTCCCTCTAAAACCCATATGTTTAGGTCCGCCTATGACCTGTGATGCACCCTCTCTGCCCTGCCTCATTTTCTGTCTCGGGTTGATCCTGTAGTATAGGCCAAAACGTGCCAAAGTTTACTCGTTTTATAGCCATTTTAATGTTTTAGCTACTGTTTCTATAGCCATTTTTCACATTGTAGTTACTATTCTAGTGTCTCTGGTTTTTCGTTTTTATTTTACTTTAGCAGTTTAAATAGTTTATATATTTTTAATAATTGTAAAGCGCTTAGAGCTGTAAGGTAAGCGCTATACAAAAATGCCTAAAAAAATAAATAAATAAGTTTGTCCTCAATAATGAGGTTACGGATCATAACTGCAGGGTCCTCTCTGACAACTAGCCAGTCTAGGATCTGACCCCGCTTCTGTGTCGGTACTGACAAGCTGATTCACTCCCTGTGTGTCAAAGCTGATTTTAGCGTCTACACGTAGCTGTCGGTGGTGGAATCAAAATGACAGTTTGTGTCGCCGATTATGAAGACGTTGTTGTTCGTGGTGGTGTACATGTCAAAGAGTTGTAAAAACTCTACAGTAAACTGACAGATCTTCAACTTATTTTGCTTATTTGGAGGTGACCTGTATATTCAAAGAGACATCATCTCTTGTTCACAATAATTAAGTTGCATCTTGCACATATCAAATGAAACAAACTCGTCCGATTTTGAGAAGGTTACGCTACTTTTGAGGGACATCAATACCCCCACCACTGCGCGATTAAGGTGGGCAAGAGTGAAGGACGTAGTCTGGAGGTGTAATTTCTTGCAGCTTGACTTCCTCTCCGACATTTTTAAACCACGTCTCGATAATGAACACAAGGTCGGCCTTGCTCTCCAAATCTAGATCACACACCTCAAATGTCTTATTCCTGCATGACTGGGAGTTGACATACAGCACTCCGACATGCCGTGATTAATAAGACCCGAACGAATTGTGTTCATAAAACAATAAAAGTTACGCTTAAATAATAATTATACAATATACACAAGTAAACGTTTCGGCATATGCCTTCATCAGTACAAAGCAACAAAACACATTTAAATAAGTATAAATTAAATTAACATAATATAAATATACATATCCTACCTAAAACAGTAAAAATGCCGTGGTTGCGGCTTCACAACAGGCTGACAGTCAACAACAACTAGATTTGATCTCGTCGAGGTGGTGTGAAATTATGATCCGCTGGCCGCGATCTTAGAATTGACACGTAGGTAATCGTCGCTATGCATTACATGGTAAATGGCTGATTTCCATGGTCACTGAAATCTTGGTTTAAAGGCTTTACATGACGATCTCCGCAATTAATAATATTGACGTGGCTGTCGTCATGGTGGTATTTCAGTGGACGCTGTTTCCGACGACCTGCTCGATAAAGACGCTTATTCTTTTGTCCTGCGCCAATTTCCCGTCTAGCACTGCGATGGGTACACTTGGGGGGCAGGCCTCGACCAATGGAGATTCTTTCAATCGATATACAAGGTATGCAGTCAAGAGTATACGTTGGTCATTCAGCAGGCCTCGACCAATGGAGATTCTTTCAATCGATATACAAGGTATGCAGTCAAGAGTATACGTTGGTCATTCATTGACAATAGTTGATCACGTGAGTATATCAGCCGGGGCTGTCCGCGCCCCGTATCATTAGCTTGCATGAGCGATGATTGTGATGAATGAAGATGGCCGACAACGTAAGGAAAGCAGGAAACACATAAAACACAAAATGATCAAGAGCTCGATCCTATACATGCCTGTAAGGCCAGGTCTCGAACACAAGACTTCCCCAAAATTGAATTTATGTCATTATTATAATAATTTCACAGCACCTTCTTGTTTTTGCACAATTTCAGTAAATAAAACTTTGAAAGCAATATCTTTCATAATTTAGGCACCGTAGCTTCAAAATAGGGCATTCCGCATGAATTATGTTTGTGTCCATCCACATGACTAACTCTCAGTAGGGCACAGTGATCTAGAGCGCAGATTCTTTAAGGATATATGTTTGGAAATCATTTCTTTTAGATACTCAGGTGCAGAGGCTTCCATGCAGCTGTACGCAGGGACATAATTTTGCGGTTAATACTCTCACTCACAGGAAGCCAGTGGAGATCTTGAAGAACTGAGGGACGTGATCAGATTTAATTTATTATTTAACATACAATGTGTGCTGTTCTAATGTGTACCTTTCTGAGTCTCTGATTTTTTTTTTCTTAGTTAACCCCATAGAGAACTGTTACAGTAATTCAATCTTGATGGGATAAGAGTGAATGCAGATGATCCCTGCGAGGACCCATTTTATAAAGGGGTGATTGAATTATCATTTTGGATTGGGACAATAAATAATTCACCACATAAATTAACAAGTAAAAATTGTAAAATTGTTTCTAATCAATTCCTTTCGGGGCGACGCTCTTCAGGCGACTCGATTTCATCTGTGCATTTTTTTCAGCTTTCGTAGTAGTAGTTTCAAGGTTTTTACAACGTTTTCTTGTGGAATCAAGGTGTGTTGAATGTGTTTTATCTCCGTTGACTGATTATCTTGTGTTTTTTTTCCGCGATGAACAGTGATGACGTGGATTTTTTGGACGACGTTGCCATGCACAAAGGCCCAACGATACCACCACATTGGAAACTGTTGAGACGCCATCTTGTAAACAAATGGCAAGCTCAAAACAACTATTTAAAGACAAACCGAATCTTCGAGAAGAAAACCTCGTTCAAACAAAGACTGTTCCCACTCAAGGACTCAAGACTTATTCATACCGCACACACACGGCGAATGTCTTCAAATACTTAAAAGAATTACAATTTGAAACAATTCTCCCCCGTTAACAGCCTTGTGACAGTACAGCCGAGTTAACAGCCTGGTGACAGTACAGCCGAGTTAACAGCCTGGTGACAGTACAGCCGAGTCAACAGCGTGTGACAGTACAGCCGGGGAAACAGCCCGAAGACAGTACCGCCGCGTCAACAGCCTGGTGACAGTACAGCCGTGTTAACAGCCTGGTGACAGTACAGCCGAGTTAACAGCCTGGTGACAGTACAGCCGAGTTAACAGCCTGGTGACAGTACAGCCGAGTTAACAGCCTGGTGACAGTACAGCCGAGTTAACAGCCTGGTGACAGTACAACTCTGAAGTCTGATGGCTTTTTATTATTTTTTTTTTATTATTATTAATGTTTGGTCATCTCACAAAATTTAATTGTTCAGAAATAAATAAAGATTCATATTTTATAAATTGTTCTTAAAGATAATTGTGTTTTACAATCAACAAACTGTAAGGAGGAAATAAAGCTTATAGAAATAGAAGAAATGGTTTAAAATTTACTGCTTTTTAAATATACCAAATCCAAACAAAGATTCTTACAAATACAACTGTTTTTTTTTTTAAAAATATATTTATTTGTTTTTTAGTTACATTTAGACAATTGACCTCATTATGCAGAATTATTCAAATAAAAATTGAATACAAAATATATTAAAACTATATTTTAACAAATAATTTGAATTATTGTATTTTTAAATTATTGAAATTCAAAGATATTAAATAATTAGAAAAATAATAATAATAATAATAAAGGTAGGGCTTACATGACTAATTCAGGCCTTATCCTAACCCTAACCCTAACCTATACAAATACAATAAACAGTATTTAAGAGTCTCCTGGGCTTAGGGAATGTTCCAACAATCAATAATTGTTTCAATCAGATTGAAATGTTTATCATCTATCAAACATTTAATCGCCATTACAGTATGACGCTCTTCAATTTCGGGGCAGTAACTCTAATTAAAAAAATTAGGCTAATGTCCATAAGTAAAGAAAAAAAAAGAGGTGCTTTAGGCGTTATTTTCTTCTAGTTAGCGTAGAGGTCCTTCCTTTTCTTCTCTCATGTAGTTGGTAGCAGCATAAGCTTTGGTGTAGTCACACATTTTCAACATGATATCCTGAAAGAAAAAGATTGAGAAAATTCCCTGTGGACGATAATTAGTTTAATTGTAAATTGCAGATTAGCATGACATAAAAAGCAGGATTTTATTGATCTGACGCACACATAGCAATAATATAACAGTCGTAATAATTAGGATAAGAAATGTGATTTTTTAAAGTTATCAAGAGTAAAATTTAAATATTAGATCTATTCCCATAGATATTATAGCCTGTTCAATTTAAATTATACATTAGTTCTGCAAATGTTATATCAAAGAATCTTTACTTGGAATTTTAGTTTTGCATCTTATTTGTAGTTGGCTGCTTTTCAAAATCCTAAGCAATAATATTGAGACCAGGATTTCTTTTTGGGAGAAATTTAGGTGTGGCCTGAGGGGGTCCCTGGGCCTGGTCAACTTTTAACATCTTCTTAATGATTCATAATATTGTTTTTTATCAAGTCCACAAGGCAATATTATCTGCACTGATTAGAGAAAAAAAAATAGTTTAAATATTATATAATATAAGGCCATATGAAATAAAATAAATTAATCTACGTAACAACATATTATATTTTTTAAAAATAATTAAGGCTTATAACTTCAATCATTTACTTATTTGAGTAATTAGAGTTAGGCAAAACAAACAAACATAAACAACAATAAAAACTAAAATCAGCTGATTAAATTATATTTTAAAAAAAACTTTACAAATACTTCTATTTTTATTTTTAAAGCCAAAACAAAATTGGAAAATAAAAATATCATAACAAAATTGTAAGACGATAACTACCCTACTTCGGTAAGATCCGGGAAGTGCCGAAAAGCGGGAATCGTGATTTCGTTTTCAAAAGGGTGACCTCCACTTTTTAATTTACCGAGGGTAGCGTTGTTCCCGATTTTTTTTTTTTTTTTTTTTTTTTTTTGCATAAGTCTTAGTTAGTTTTGTTAGTAAAGTCTACTTCCACCCTCAACTTAAAGACGAAATGTTTGTTATTCATTTCAAACTTTTCTTTAAGGAAAAAAAAACTTTTGACTTTGAAAATTAATGGTAAATAATAGCCTATAAAAATAATAAAAATAATATTGACTCATTCATATTTTTTTTGGTGGGGGGGGGGGAGTATACGTTTAAGAAAAGGAAATACCAATTTTAGATGTAGGCATAAATGACAACATATCCGAAATTCGTGAGGTTAGGACCTGTACATGGGTGAGAAAATTTTGTTCAAAATTTTTGTTACACGTGTCCCAAAATTACCTATTATCGGCAATAAACGTTTGTGTGGTACGTATCTTGATTTACACTGGAAACCCAGCATATCATTCGCTTAGAACTAATTTTGAAACAAAGCAACATTTTAATAGCACCAATACATATTTATAATATTATCTGATACTTTTATTTTTAAGTATTATTTGGGGGAGTGGGATAAATAGCTCTAGCCTTAGTATTATTACAATTAATATTATTTTATTATATATACTATATATATGTATATATATAAGCCTAGTATAGTATAGGCCTAGTGACATCCCATCTTGCTATTGTCGAATCTAATATAGGTAATGATATTTAATTCTATGTAATCATATTTAATGAAAATTATGACTCTGAACATAAAAGAAAAATTTAAATATTCTTTTACCTTTGATATTAAAATATATCCTGTATTCACTCACAAATCACAATATTCCACAAGAAACTTATTATATAATATAATCCTCAGAATTTAAGAAATAACACCCTTTTTGCCACGGGCCAAAGTAATCCAAGAATTTCTTAAGACATTACTTAAGAACAATCATAAGAGCTTGTACTTGCCTCAAGCAAATAACTAAAACTTATTTTAATTTCTATCAAGAGCCAAAGTTGATACATGTTGATTTATGAAACAAGATTGCTATCTCAAATAAAATAAACAACATACTTTTTTTTGGACATATTAAAATGGAATTAAAAATACATATATAGAAAATGGAAAAATAAAAAGTAAAATTTTCAATTTTAGATAAAGGAATCAAATAATCCCTGTATTATTATTTTATACACATAAATGTTAAACAATTCCATTGAAAACTTGAAATTAATATCTAAAGAATATTATTATTATTATAAAATAAAAGAAATTTTAAATATATATATATTTTTTAAAAATATATTATTTAAATACAAATAAGTGACGACTCATCATATTTGATACATTTAAAATAAAAAGGAAATTTATCAAGCTTAAAAATATGTATTTCGGAATATTAACAAAAACTAAAATTGTCTTTTGTGGCTTTATTTAGAAGAAATCATTTTTAACTGTTATATTTGTTTCTCATTTTATAACAAGTTATAGGCATAAAGGGTTTTGCAGTCCTTACTGAAAAAATGCATAACTTTTGAACCACTTGAGCTAGAAAGTTGTTCTTGCCTTTTTTCTTTTTTTTAACCATTCTGTTGGCACTATACAGCTATAGTATTTTTATATTTTTTAAAATGTTTTAAAATTTTCATCAAAGTTGTAGGATTTATTCCTATTTACTATTACTATTATTAGCCAAATTGAAAAATTTATAGTGTTCAAATTATTTAGAAATGTTAATTTTAGTGGCCTAATCGAGTGGATGACTGCTATAACATTTTTTTTTAAAATTGCATTATTTATATTGCTGCTTGAAACTGTGCTTGTGTATATTCAAAGTATTTTGTCAATATTGTGTAGGTAAAGTGTAAAGAAACATCCAAGTCTTCATCCGATGTTCTTTCATATTAATATATCCCAATGATCAGAAGAGTTACTTGGGGATTAATCGAAGTTAATTTCGGTGTTTTCTAAACTGATTTTGGATTTTAAAATAATAATAATTATTATTATTTGTAAGCAGCTAGCTCGATTCGAGTCGCGACAAGAAAACAAAATGGATGGCGAAAACCCGTGTTTGGTGTATTGTTCTAGCAGGTCGTGGTTGGTCGATTTCCCTTAAATTTAAAAAAAAAAAAAATTGATATTATCTTTAAAACCTTCATTTTTTAAAAAAAAATTAGAAGGTATTCCCTTATTTTAGAGTGTTTTATTATTTCAAGAGAAATGCAATTGAAGACCCTAGTGCTAAAAGTACTTAAGTCACATTTTTTTGAAAATCAAACGAAACGTGGACCTTTACTTATCCGGTTTAGCCCCATATATAGCTTAAATTTGGAGACGTTAAAATGTACCTAAGTCCCCTTTTTATACAAACCAAAAATAAGAATGATCAAATTTAATGGACAAAAAGTACTGAAGTCCTATGTTTCGGTGCTAAAAGTTCTTATCTCCCCTTGGCCAATCACTTAGCTGCATTTAGTTGTCTCAAACCTCGAAAAAAATGGCGGACGAGGCGAGCTCTGACCAACCTGAATATGAATCCAAAGCGAAAAAGAGAAGACTAACACCATCAAAATGGAAAAGAAATGTAATTAAGCTGGCTAAAGTCAGAGGTAAGAATATATTTATATTATTACAATCAATTTACTGTTGTGGGGATATTAAAATTACACTATCGCAAACTGGGTCAAGATGCCCCGATCGATAACTATTAACTCTTACTATTATTAGACTTAGACCTTAGTCTTACCCAGGCCCAGGTATTTTTAGCTGATACTGAAACATTGTCAGCATTTTTAAATATAATAGAACAATATAACTCCCACACCTCTATTTCATATTTTTATATTAATATTCTAGTCTATAGAATTTAGTACTTAAGATTACACTAGTACTACTACTAGTAGTAGTAGTAGTAGTAGTAGCAGCAGTGGCACTGCATGGCATTACATGACTGTTCACTCATTACTGTCCTGCTTTTAGTAGGTTTAGTCCTCCTGATGCCTAATACTAATAACCAAACGTTTATATTGCATTTAGTTATTCTTAAATAGTGATATAGTAACTTAAAGTTAAAGTAGTATACTACTGCTTTTACTTTTATATAAAATAAAGTGTCTGAAAAATAAAACGGATTACTATTTTAGTTGAAGGGCAGTGTTCTATTGTTATTAGTATGAGACAAGATAAATAACATCGACCATGCCATGGAATTATATTTTAAAACATATTATTTCAGGAGAAGCTCACACATCCTATGATAACAAGGTCAAGCCATCAAGGGAGCCTGCAAGAGTAGAATGTCGTTGTAAATGTCTGACAAAATTCACAGATTTTGAGATGGAAAGAATTTTATCAGAATTTAATGGTCTTAAAGATCATGAGGCTCAAAATATATATCTTCAGGGTTGCATAAGTGTAAACGATGACACTAGTATTCGTCGAAGGCCCAGAAAAGAAAATGGCAAAGAACGAAGCAGCTTTTCATATTCAGTCACTGCACTGGACAAAACTATTTCCATTTGCAAGGCAGCATTTCTTGCTTTGCATGGGATAAAGGAATCTAGGCTGAAGAGAAAAGTACTAAACTTTTCTGTCCCCATTAAAGATGGGAGAGGAAAACATGGAAACCATAGAAAAATTGATAAAAAAATCCGAGATCGTGTTTGTGACCACATTAGACTGTTTCCTGCACGTGAAAGCCACTACAGCAGAGCAAAGAACAAGCACAAAAAGTACCTGGATTCCTCTTTGACAGTTGCAGAAATGCATCGCTTATTTTTAAAGGAAAATCCAGATCTTACGGAGTGTAAATACTGGTTTTACCATGACATATTTAACTTTGAATTCAATATTAAATTTGGATTTCCACGGAGTGACATATGTGATAAATGTGAAAAATTTCAAGCACAAATAAAAGCAGCAGAATCTTTAAATGATGCCAACGTTGTTAAGGACCTGAAACTTCAGCATGAGCTTCACATAAGGAAAGCTGATGTATTTAATGTGCAGATCAGAGAAGCCACAGAAGCTGCAAAACAAAGTAAAGACACTGCAGTGATCTGCATGGACTTTGAAAAAAATTTACCTCTACCTCTAACCGGCATTGGGCAAGAATATTATAAGCGCCAACTGTGGATCCACAACCTGTGTATTCATGACAATGTAAATGAATCTGCACAAATGTATCTTTATGCTGAACATTTTGCAGCTAAAGGCCCCAATGAAGTAATTTCATGTCTAGACCATTACATTTCTTGTCTTCCAGCTACCACTACAAAGATAATAATATTCATGGATAACTGTTTTTCACAGAATAAAAACCGATACATCTTTGCCTATCTACAAAGCATTGTGCATAAAAGTGTTTCTTTAAGACAAGCTTATGTTAAGTATCCCCTCCCTGGACATAGCCGAATGCCTTGTGATCGGGATTTTGGACGAATTGAAAAGAGGAGACGGAAAAAAGACAGGGTCATTCTACCGTCACAGTGGGTATCACTTATAAAGAGCACAGATACCAACAAGCCATTTAATGTTGTTTACGTGGAACATCCACTAACAGACAACATGATGGAAGATGGAACCCCTGTTGTTAAAGTCCTTGACTATAAAAGAGCATATGACCCCTTGCTAAAACCAGTGACTGGCATTAGTGAGTTTAGAGGGGCGAAATTTGAAAGAGGTCAGGTACCACTAAGCCGAAATTCTATGACTGCAGAATGCTCAGACGTCATATATACTTTTAAACGTGGGAAAAAACTTTCAACACTCCTTTCAACGAAACCTGATCGTGCTTACATCAATTTTTTGCCTGTCAAGACAGCAAAATATAATGACATATGTGAACTGTTAACGCATGTCAATATTCCAGATGATGTTACCTTTTATAGTACTATTAAAGGTAAAGATACAGAGGAAGACAAGAGTGACACTGATGACATTGAGTAGACTCATTTGCCATCTTAATTTGTGCTGAGAGTAGCATTATTTTCCAACTAAAGTGTGTTTTGTGTGTTAATAATATAATAAAATGTATTTAAAAACATGATTTTGTTGAAAAAGTGCTTAAGTCCAGTGTTTGGTTTCAGTGCAAGAAGTACCTAAGTCACGGAATAGGACAAAAAGTACTTAAGTCAAAAAACTAAATTATCTATATCTTTAAAAAAAATGAGGGTTTAAAGCTTAAAAATGTGCAGGTTTATTCATGACAACACTACAAATATGTAGCAGTAATCAGAAATATAATGGAATGTCTTGCCTGATTTAAAGGTCGTTTTGAATATTTGAACTTGATTATCTCAAAATGGTTATTTTGTGACTTAAGTACTTTTAGCACTAAGGTCTTCAATTAAAAACTCGTGTTTACTTCATTGAACTGCCAAGGAGGAAAGACTTTCAGATTAGCCGCAGTAAATGTTTTCTGGTGAATTTTGTTTGCAAATTACTTGTACTGTATTGGTAAAGTTTTCTTTGTTTATAAAAAAGTTCATTAAAGAAATAAAACTACTATAACTAAATTATTTAATTATTTTCATTTTTAATTGCATTTCAATATAATTTATGCGGTTTAGGGGGCGTGGGGGGGATTATTTAAAATGGAGTGGGGCTGCAGCGCTGCAGAAAGGTTAAGAATCCCTATCCTGGAGCATTTACTAAGATCGCCCCTGCCCCCGGTCAACCATTTTCTTTTCCTTCCATCAAAATTCACGTGGTAGTCCAAGGTATGCGACTCCTACACATTTTGACATAAAATCTCTTGACTGTCAATGTTTCACTACGGCCTATTTCTCCTCAGTGGTGGCCTGTGACTGGACCAGAGGCCATTTTCTGACCGCGCATACATGTACTGATTTTCTCAGTCTTAGTAGTTGAAAAATATAATAATTCTTGTATAAATGAATACAGTTAAAAAAATGTATCTCTGTAATTTCGGGTTATTAAGCGCAATTATTTACTATATTATTCCGCTTTTCAGGTGACGTCATACTGCTAAAGAACCCACCTCCTTTTCCTCACACATCGTCACAAAAATATTACCCCCTACCCACCCCACCCCTCCCCCCCCCACTAGACGCGTGATGCCATTTATTGATGACCCCCTTACTGTTTTGTTATGTATGTTCATTAGTTTTAATTAAACCCTTTTTACCATAATAATTTTTTTTTAATTTAACAAAAACAAAAATTAAACAAATTTGCTCCTCCCCTTACCTATCCGCTGAAATCGCCAAAATTTCACGATAGTTGGATCGTAAAATAGTTCATCCAGGAACCCCCCCCCCGTCCCCCCAAGGCATCAATTATGTACGCCCCTGTACTATGGGATATGTCTAATAAGTTTACCTTTTTTTTCTTAAGGCACGTTAGGTTTTTTTTTAATATAACAAAAACAAAAATTAAACAAATTTGCCCCTCCCCTTCCCCATCCCCTGAAATCCCCAAAATTTCACGATAGTTGGATCGTAAAATAGTTCATCCAGGACCCCCCCCCCCCCGTCCCCCCAAGGCATCAATTATGTACGCCCCTGTACTATGGGATAAGTCTAATAAGTTTACCTTTTTTTTCTTAAGGCACGTTAGGATCACGTTTTATTTTAAATGCTTGCACGAAACAAAAGACGTTTTAAAAGTATTTGTATTTAACAACTTTTATAGTAAACTAAATGTTAATAATAAAGAGGAAAACTAATTACTTAACTTAAAAATAAGATGATCTATATATATATATATATATATATCTTCTAGAGAATCTAGATGAATTTAGTCAATTCGAAAGGAAACTAGCTGTCTTATAATGCATTTCTCTCTACCACCAAGGGCTACATCTTCCATAACACAATATAACAAATGGATAAGCCGCCCCAGGCCACCCTTCACGTTATATCACGTGTGCACATTCCAAAAACATGTTTTATGAAAGACAGCCGATTTTTTAGCTATTTAAAAAAAAAATGGAAAACGTAAACAGTTCTGCTAACAAAAATGCGCCTTTTTCTTTATTGTTATCATTTTTTTTTAAAAACAAAACAGGAAGGATTACAAGTTACAGCGTCGCAAAGGGGGAGATAACTTGACATTAGTGTTGGTAGCTGGACTTGATAATAATGTGGAGAGACTGCAATCAGTTCAGGTAGAGGGAAATAAATGATTTTTAAAAAAAAATAAAAATAAACAACCGGAAACTCGTGCGACATAAAAAAGCGTTGTTTGAATGCCTACCCCCCTCCCCCCCCAAAAAAAAAATTAATCACTTTCACTTATTTCCGTCTAATTATTCAGACAAGAAGTAGACGAAAAGAAAAAAAACACTAGAAACTTTGCCTAGGAAAGGCCACTTTTCACGTCTTTAGTTCCAGCAAGATTCATTTTCAATTTCTTACAAATTTATTTTGTAATACAAAGTTGAAGAGATTTGTACCCCTGCTTGATTGATGACATTTAACGCTTTCTTCTCTGGAATTATTAACTATTTTGTTTCATAGTGCAAACATTTATTTATTGTTTTTTAGGTGTTTAGCTCATTTTCAAAAAACGTTTAAAATATATAATACAATACTGGGGAAACTCGAGGGAAAGATATTGATATGTATCAATCTGAAACCAAATTTTAATAAATATTCCCTTTATATTTTCACAACTGCCAAATTTTATACCTACGTGGAACAATATGGAACTTTATGGTAAAATTCTCAATATAATATTTTTAGAATCCTTCAAAATAATTTGTTTTTAAAAAATAATCTTTTTATGAAGTCATTATCTGTAGACTAAAACATCTCAAACAAATGTCCTAACTCTATAGTTTTCAATTAAACTTCAAGACTAAATATTTTTTTTTATATGCATTCTCAACTCATCCGCTCAGCAGAGTTAGATTACGACATTTCTATAAGCTCTAGTGAAGGCGATTTGAAATCAATTTTTAGAAGTCACTAAGCAGCTGTACAAATATAATACACCGCTTTCCCCCCATGTCTTCTCTTTCCTTCTCCAAGTAAAGCTTGCTATAGTTTAGGACCACATTATGTTAACAGAAAATAAAATCAGGCACCTAGGCTTAATGCAATGGTGGGCAAGTTTTGACCCACCACCTTAAAGGATGTATGCTGCCAGATGTTTCACTAATGAGCCACTATTCTTCATTCAAATAGCGATCATTTTAATTTGTGGCATAAGCGCACAATTTTTACATCAATACACATCGTATTGTTTTAACGGTACTCGACATTTCTAAGTACCGGCCCCCACTCTGTCTCATTAATTGAAAACAAAGTGAAATAATAAATTAATCACTTGTAATAAAGTCCATTGAAAGAAAAAAATGTTTCTAAAATGATTTTTTGGGGTCCTTTTTACTTTCCCTCAAAGATTGAGTCAAGGTTTTCCACAATTTTGGCGCTATAGCTTCAGAGCGCAATTCGTATGGCTGCTTTGTGTGTCCATCCAGACTGGGAATTTCAGTAGCGACTGTGTAAAGAGCCCAGCACCTTTAATGATACATGATCGGAAATAAGTTTTTAAATAGTAAGGTGCAGAGCCTGATGTTAGTCTGGCCTATGCCCATTTTTTAACCAAGGTGCCGAGCCTGATGTTGGGCTTGTCTGTGTCCATTATTTTAAGTAAGGTGCGGAGCCTGATTTTAGGCTGGTCTATGTACATTGGTATTCAAAAGAAATGTGGAAATGTTTAACTAAGGTGCAGAGCATATTATTGGGCTGTTCTACGTCCATTTGTTTAAGTAAGGTGCAGAGCCTGGTGTTGGGCTGGTCTGTGTCCATTTGTTTAAGTTGAAGTGAATTTATCTATCTGTACTGCAGGGACATCATTTGTGTAAGGCAAAGTGGGGCATTGCCCCCCCCTGCCACCCCCCCCCCCGAATTTGCAGTTTTTTTTATTTTAAGTGTTTGAAGTGAATTTATCTATCTGTACTGCAGGGACATCATTTGTGTAAGGCAAAGTGGGGCATTGCCCCCCCCTGCCCCCCCCCCCCCCGAATTTGCAGTTTTTTTTATTTTAAGTGCAATGTAATGCACGGCTTCAAGTAATAAACAACTTAACGAGCCGACCAACTTTTGGCTTCGCTCCCCCCTCCCCTTGAAAACATCCGAAATGACGCCCCTGCTGTGATCTCATTCACAACTTTTGACAAACTACGTATGGTTTAATCAAGAGCCACGTGAAGACATCGTGGGTCTCGGTTTACTTTAATAACTCAGATTGACAGAAAGATTCAAGGGAGAGAATATATGCGATGATTAATTTTTAAAGTATGATTTCCCTTTTGTATACATCTTGACGTTCAGTCATAAATTAAGTAGAAGCATGGAGAAAATGTATTGCTTCCCGATTACTTGTAAAATACCTTGAGGGACTCGTAGGGAACTTATTTTGTGACATCAATTTCACCGATGTATAAATATTATTTAGCTCATTCTTAGCTTTATATCTTTTAACATTGCATGTTTTGTTAATTTTGCGGAGCTAAATCAAGGATAGAATCTGGCCGCACAAACAAATGCTAATCGACTAAAACGGTGCTGTCTTCTCTTAATGGGTTGATATACCCCAAGATCTCCCCCCCCCCCCACAAACAACTTGCATTCCAATCTTAAACCTACATGATTCTCGGAAAGTCAGGAAATATTAAAAAAAATTAAATCTCATTTTTGTTTGGTTGATAACCGCCTAAAATATAGGAATTCTAAAGTTTTTGTGACATTAATGAGCTGTGATTAGAAATAAGTTATTCTACTGAAATTTTAGTGTTATGACGCCAATGAGGACGTCATTCGGATCTTTTGCTACCTAGATTACAAACTAAGAGAGATTTTTAATTTCAACCGAGTTCATTTCTTTAAAAAACAATTTAATAGGGAAGTAAACACTTAAGATGTTCCAAATTTTAATTTTTAAATAGGATACATGACTAAGCATTTTAACTTAAAACGTTTACACTGATACTACTTTTAAGATAAGTATTTACTTTTATTTAAACAATTTTTCTACTGTTATACGTTCACTGGACAAAAATCAATGTGTAGTTATTTGGCGTGGCAGGCTGTCTCACCACTTATCATTTCCTTTCCTTTGGCGCCATAATCTGTGTAGTTCCTGGCCGTAGCACCACTTACTTGTATGTCATACCCCCACCACCAACACACCCGGGTTTAACAAGTGCATTACAAAATAGCCCCATCACGAACTAACTGTTACAACGGATTATATGTGGCGATTACTGAATATCATCGAATGTAGCAATCAATATTTCTTCAACAAATTTCACGGTCAGCATCCATTCAGTCAAAATAGATCATGTCATCTAATGTAACATTAGACATTTCTACAGCATAATTTATGGTCAGTGTCCATTCATTCACACATAATCGTGACGTAGATTAAGCTAGGAGAAACTCTCATGAACAATGTGACAGGATTGACTCCACATGGAGAGTTATGCTGCCATATAAAACGGTGTCATGTGGACAGCTGTTACAGCTGGACTACGGTACTGCATGATGGTATTGATTAAGATTTATTGCAGTCCAACAGCATATAATTACTTAATTTAAAAACAATGATGCAATCCTGAAAAAAAAATTATAGCATGTTCTTAAAAAGCAACAACAAACAAACAAACAAACAAAGAAACAAACAAACAAAAACACACACATCAACAAGTTGCGCACCTTTTTAAAAACTCATGATAATGGTGCGAGATTTGATCAATGACGGAAGTGGACGCATGTGTAGTTCTTTAAAAAAAATTACGTTTCCGAATTTGTGAAATAGTTGTAGCCATTTTCTTTGACTCTTATATGTGTGTTCTTCTTGACATCAGATCATCACAGAGAGAAGTAATCAGTAGTCTAGATGGCCGTTGTATGTGGCTTCTGCTGTCGTTCAAATTTCAAGATGTCATTCACTATAAAGGTATTTTTTAAAATTCTTTATAATATTACAAATGTATGTGACGATTTGAAGAAAATGTTGCTTTGTTATTCATTTTAATTTAAATGATTTTAATTTTAATATAATGTATTCACAGATGGTAAATGTCCTTGGAAAATTTTAACGGAGTGGACATTTTTGAATTGCATATTCAAATCATTCGTTGGCGGAAAAAAGTTTAGATTCCCATTTTTAGCAACAAAGTCCAATATCGATACTCACTCCATAAAATGCATTATACATGATTTAAATTGTTTTGCAAGAGTTTCTTTTTCTTCTATATAATAAGGGTCCACAATCATTGTATTCTCGCTCCTATCTATGTAGAGGGTACTTGTAATGCTTCTGTGCCTAGTATTGAAGATGATTTTTAACTATTGGCAAGGGCTACTCTTCAAGGATATCATGAACTTGGTGTTGGAAGGCCTGACGCAATAGACACTAGTGTTGCCGCTTCAACTGTTCCTTTGAAAGGATGTTCTACTCCTTGATTGTCTTTTGCAGGAATGAGGCGTTCTTGTAATGTGTTCTTGTTGTTATGAGCTGGAACTGCCAGTCATGGCCTCGTCGCTGTCTAGGGAGAAGAGGGGCGAGTTTCCATTTAATGGTGGAGCAGTGGACCCGTCAAATTTATGGTACATCAAAGAGATCCTGCATAATTGTGGTCTTTCCTACAGTGCTGGCCAGCCCTGTGTTTCCAGCATGCTATCAACACTGGAGACGTTCCTTTTGCGGAGCAGGACAAAGCGTGTTGGCCGTCGCTGGACCACATCCAACCTTTCTAGGTTAATGTGTCCCAGACTGAAGATTCAATATCTAAACCTGGCTGGATAAATGATTTATATGCTCTTTCTTTCACACTGGAGTTACTAATCTTTAAATTGGGCCTTAAAATCCCCATGGTATAGTTGTGCATGTTTGGAAAAATTGTTTATATGCTCGACCCAGTGGAGAGCTCTGTGAATGGTTACACCCAGGTACCATACTGGCTCAAGTATATTGCCATGAAGTTGTGAATCGTGGTGTAGAGGAGTACCATTTCAAGACACTGACAGTGTCTGGCACTTGGCAGGATGAAATTCCATGTCCCAGCTCATTTCCCACTCAGCTAACAGATTGAGATCCTGTGGTACCGTAGCTAATCCTGATCAGAACTGTTGGCGATCGTCCAACATCGCTGAGTCATCAGCGAACAGTTTTGCTTGCGATGTCAGTTTATCGGGTAAGTCGTTAATGTATGCTAGGAACAAATAAAGGCCTAGCACCTAGTCCCGGTGGATACCTGATTTAACATCTACAAAGAGTAGCTTGTACCGTACATCTCTACTGTGTAGCAGGAGCTCCCAGTCATCCACTTGTAGTTCTTGAACAGCGCGACAATCTTTCAATCTTTTAAACTAGACTTTCAGTAATACATTAATTTCTGCTATTTTATTGATTGATTTTTTGTACTAAAAATAAAATAAACGTGTTCTTTGACTTTTACTTGACAGCTTGTCATCATCTTGGTAAGTACTCTCTAAATCGATTCATTTCTTTAAGTTTTGCTTTTTCCTTTTATGTTTTCAATGTTTTCTTTATTTAAATAACATAATAACAGTTTGTTAACTGGCTTGAATGTAATATTGCGATTGAAAAGATAACAATAAAAAATCATTTAGTTTCTATGCGCAAATTTGTTTTTAATGTGTTGCTTTTAAACATTTATGTTTCATTTATTTTTTTTGGTAGTTGAAATTTTTCTCTGCTCAGAAAACTTGCCTAATTAGTCTTTTAGGTAACTTCAATTGGACATTCACAAGATCCGATTCACCAGCTGTACATAGGATAAGTGTTGTCATTAAGGGAGCTTTGTGTTACAGCAAATCGCAGCAAGAGAGAAAAGTACTCTCTAGAAAAGTAAAAACCCAAGAATTCTATTTCATTTCTCGTGGTCTACGATCTACCCAAAAGCAGATGTGAATGATATAGTAATATTTAACAACTAAATATTAGAAAAGAGGAAGCAGCTATAGAGATGGTTGAATGGTGTAGGTTGATAGACAAGCAACATCCTAGTAAGGGAGTCCAAACCATAGAATATAACAGAAATCAATACTAGATGTTGATTCTAAAAGTAAATGGAAACACCCAATGCCAAGGGAGAGAAAAGACTTTAAATCAAATATATAGGCCTTTCCCAACACAACCTTTACAGAATGCTTTATTAACTAGAGCTACTCTCAAAGATAGCAAATTAAGGATTCATTACACCATGTGACATCATAGTAAGACCCATTACAAACGATGACAGCAAAGAAGGAGCTATTACATGCAAAGATCGCAAGGTAAGACACATTACATTCAAAGATAGCAAAGAAAGACTCATTAAATAAAAGATAGTTTAATAAGACCAATACATACAATGAAAAAAATGTAAGACCCATTACATGCAATGATAGCTGCATAAAATGACCCGATGGCTATAATTCAAGTAAACAGATGGATCAGCTTTCAAATGAGCCCTGCATCCAAGCTATGTTTTACGAATATAGTTCCCAGACAGTTCATGTCACGAGTTATGTAACACAAGTGAGGCGATCTGCGTTAATTTTGAAGCCGAAGTTACTGCTATTTAAGTAGCATTGCACCATTTAACTAAAATTTTCTTCTTCTATATATAAAGGGCCACAATTAAGTATTCCAATAAACAAAGACATTTCGTCATATTCTCCGACAGCACATCAATCATGTCAATAACCTAAGCATCAACAACTCACATCACCAAAAAATGTGGGCTACTTATGAAAATAAAAATCTTCCTCAAAACCTATGCAGTAAAGCTAACTTAACAGCTGATACCAGAACGCTACATTTTACAAGGACAGCATTAATACACAAGCACACACAAACTAGCAGCTAACTTAAATATACCAGGAAACTACAACATACAATATCACCTCAAAATACCAGGACAACATAGTATGCAAGACACCAAAATATATCAGGACAATGTAATAGACCAGAATACCACAGTATAACAAAACACTATATTATTGCAGGACACCACAGTATACAAGTACTCACAAATTTGCAGCACACCGCAATAAGCCAGGAAACTAAAACATACACAAACACTACAAAACACCAGGACACCACATTATACCTTGACACCACAATACACAAGGACACAAACAAATACTAGTAAAAAGAAATGAACCAGAACACAAAATATTTCAGAACACCACGATTTACCAGGACTGTCCAAATTGTCACAGGAAAAAAGGCAATTCCCAATTTGCCACATGACAAAAGTCTCTGCCCAAATGGCAAAAAGAAGAAAGGCACTGCCCAAATGGACACAGAAAGAAAGACATTGTCCAAATGGACACAGGAAGAAATGCACTTCCAAATGGCCACAAGACGAACGGCAGTGCCCAGTACGACACAAGTCGAAAGGCAATGCCCAAATGGACATGGGAAGAAAGACATTGTTCAAATAGCCACAGAAAGAAAGGCACTGCCCAAATGGACATGGGAGGAAAGACATTGTTCAAATAGCCACAGAAAGAAAGGCAATGCCCAAATGGACATGGGAGGAAAGACATTGTTCAAATAGACACAGGAAGAAAGGCAAGACCAAATAGCCACAGAAAGAAAGGCACTGCCCAAATGGACACAGGAAGAAAGACATCGCCCAAATGGATATGCAAGGTGGTCCAATAAGGTAGACTCACAGATGCTTTTACGGTTAAAACAGGAGTCAGACAAGGATGCCTTTTGTCCCCATTTTTACCTATCCTTGCCATTGACTGGATAATGAAAGCATCGACAGAAAAAAAGAGGAATTGGATATAGTGGCACTCTGGGAACAACTGAATGACTTAAACTTTGCAGATGACAATGCGCTTCTGTCCCACAGCCAGCAAAAAATGCAGGAAAAGACAATCATTTGAGCACAGCTTGGACTCAACATAAATAAAAACAAGTCGAAAATCAGGAAGGTAAACTCATTCAACCCAGAGCATATTATCTGTCTGGCAGGAAAGGAACTGGAATAAGTGGACTCCTTCAATTACTTAGGCAGCATCATAGACACAATGTGTGGATCCGACAAGGACGTATGCGCTAGAATAGGAAAAGTTAGATCAGCATTTGAGCTATTCAAGAAAATATGGGAGCCGAAGGAGCTCAAGCTGCAAGCCAAAGTCAGCATCTTTAATATGAATGTAAAAAAAAGTCCTACTATAAGGTGCAGAAACTTAGAAAACAATAAACAGCATTACGAAGAAACATCAAATGGTCAAATACTCTCATCAACAACGATTTACTAGAAAGGACACGTCATTTACCCATTGATGAAGATATCATAAAGATAAGATTAAGCTGTGGGGCTTATGCTCCGAAAACCCCCAGATGCAGGTAAAAGGCACTTCCAAATTGCCATAGGACGAAACGCACGGCACAAATGGACACACGACGAAACGAACTGCATAAATAGACACAGGAAGAAAGGCACTTTCCAATGGCTACAGTACGAAAGGCACTGGTCAAATGGACACGGGTCGAAAGGCACTGCCCATATGGCCACAGGACGAATCGCGCTGCCCAAATGGCCACAGGAAGACAGTCACTGCCGATATGGACACAGGGAGAAAAGCATTAACCAAATATACAAAGGTAGAAACGCACTGCCCAAATGGCCACAGCGCTAAAAATTAAGCCAAATTGAAACAAGAAGAAGGTCACTTTCCAAATGAACACAAGAAGAAAAGCACTTCCCAAATTGCCTCAGGACGAAAGGCCCTGTCCAAATGGAATGGTTCAATGCCACGTTACCTTCACTTAAAATTGTTAAATGAAAAGGTACTTTCGATAATAATTGTTGAATGCCCTGGTACCTTAAAAAAGAGGTAGCTACCAATAGAATTGTTCAATGTTGAGGGGGCTTAAAATAGAAATTTGGAATGGTGAGGTAGCTTCAAAAAGATATTGTTTAATGACAGTACAGCGGCGTTAACAATAATGACAGCCTGGCGAATGTACCGCTGAGTTAACAGTATTAACATCCTAGTGACAGTACATCCGAGTTAACAGCTTTGTATTTTGATGTGTTACGGGTGCAATTTAATAAAGCATAATTATCAGACAATGAAATAATGCAAATTAGGTTTAGATGTTACACTCACAACATAAATAATAAGTTCATAACATTTACAACACATATGATACGTTCAAAACATTCACAACACATATGGTAAGTTGGTCACACTCAAAACACATGAAAAGTTAGTCACAATAACCACACATATGATAAGTTACTCAAGATCGAAACACGTATGATAGTGAGTCATTTGGTTACATTTACAACACATATGATAAGTTAGTCACCAACACATGATAAGTTGTTCACACGCATGGTAATTTAGTCTCTCACACATGATACGTCGATCTCCCACATGATAAGTTGGTCAGCTACATATGATATGTTGGTTACGCACACTTGCAGTCGACACGCCTCTACTTTGTCGAAATAACAATATCATAAAAGAATTTAAGAACTTGTAATGCTTTGTTAAAGGATTGGTTAAATAATTGGTTACATGATTGTATACATGATGGGTGTAATGATTGATAAATTGATTGGTAAAATAATTTGTTAATTGATTATTTAATGTTTGGTTAAAATAATGAATAAATGGTGTTTTAAATGATTAGTTAAATGGTTGATTAAATGATTAGTTAAATGGTGGATTTTAGGTTAATTTAGGGGCACCATGTATATGTTCATGATGAGGGACCAACTAAAGGTTATAGAAGGTAACCCGTTTACCTCATTACAATGTGGCAAGTTTTCACCTAGTTGTAATAGTAGTAGTAGTAGTACTTTAACACAAGCTATGAGTGTCACATCGATCGCTGTGAGTAGATCACAGGCTTACAACAAAACTCTACTTACTTATGCCTTACTACCCCGTCTTGGGCATAGTCCGTCTACAAGAACTTTCCACTCCTCACGGTTTTGTGCTTTCCTTTATAATTGCTTCCAGGTGTATCCCATGTTTTGCGAGTCAGCCTCTAGCTTGCGTCTCCATGTATTCTTAGGCCTTCCTCTCTTTCTTTTTCCCTATGTGTTCCATGTTAGGCATTGTCTGGTGGTGTTATCTGGGGGTTTTCGTAGCGTATGTCCTATACATCTCCACCTCTTCTTTATGATATCTTCGTCAATGGGCACCTGGTGTGTCCTTTCAAGTAAATCTTTGTTATTGATAGTATTTGGCCATTTGATTTTCAGGATCTTTCTAAGGCATGTATTTATGAATGTCTGCACTTTCTGAGTAAGGCTCGCTGTTGTTTTCCAAGTTTCTGCACTAAGTAGTAGGACTGTTTTGACATTTGTATTAAAGATTCTGACTTTGGTTTGCAGTTTCAGCTCCTTCGTCTCCCATATTTTCTTTAATAATACAGATGCCGATCTAGCTTTTCCCATTCTGGCCCTTACGTCAGCATCGGATCCGCCATTTGTGTCTATGGTGCTGCCTAAGTATGTGAAGGACTCCACTTCTTCCAGTGCCTTTCCTGCCAGATAGATATGCTCTTGGTTGGATGGGTTTACCTTCATGATTTTTGTCTTGCTTTTATTTATATTGAGACCAAGCTGTGCTGAAATGGTGGCTACGTTTTTTTTCTTTTCCTGCATTTGTTGTTGGTTGGGGGACAGAAGTGCAATGTCGTCTGCGGAGTCTAAATCATTCAGTTGTTCCCAGGGTGTACACTGTATCCCATTCCTCTATTTGTCTGTGGATTTTTTTCATTATCCAGTCAATGGCAGGGATGAATAGAAATGGGGACAAGAGGCATCCTTGTCTGACTCCTGTTTCGACTGTAAAGGAATCCGTGAGTCTACCTTCGTGGACCGTCCGGCATGTCATTTCTTCATTAGAGCTCTGAATGATCTGTGGGTGGGGGCCTGTTTCATTGTTCCTTAACACTCATCTTTTTTGTTGCTCTTTCCCTTCTGTTATAGATCTACCTTCTCTATCTTTGAAAAGTCTCTCCAGCCTTTTGTATCTCCCTGACAGTTTACGAGTTATGTCATAGAGCTCTTTCAAGTTGCCCTTCCTGGCTGCTTCTTCTGCTGTCGATGCTAGGCCATCTATGTAAGGATTTTTATCTTTTTTAATGCTGTTTTTTTACCTTTTGCTTTGCTTCTTTATATTTCTCTTGCGCTTGTTTTCTCCGCACTGGTGCGGCTGCTGTTAACTATATTTTTTTAATTCTTTTTCTCTATTTTATTTTTTGCAGTGTGTTTATTGTTTCTGATTGACTGATCCTAAAACTTCTTGGCAGGTGGATGTTACAGACGCCTTTATACTTTGCCACTTATGTTCTACTTGGTCATCTTCTGTTTGGTCTTCTGTTTGATCTTCTAGCGCTTGGAACTTATTCCTCAAGGTAGCGCTGAATTCTTCCCTTTTATGCTCATTTGCCAAAAGTGATACGTTGAATTTGGTTCGCTTCGCAGTTGGCTGTTCCCAGTTTTTCTTCAGCTTTAACTTAAGTCTCGCCCAAACAAGGTGATGATCGGATACGACATCTGCTTCTCTTTTTGCTCGTATATCTTGTAGAGACTTTCCAATTTTTTGCTGATACATATGTGATCTTTTTGGTTTTGCGGTTTGTTGTCCGGGGATACCCATGTTATCTTGTGGATGTTTTTATGTTGAAATTCGCTTCCTCCAATAACAAGCTCATTTGTTGCACAGAAGTCCGTTAGTCTTTCTCCGTTCTCATTCCTCTCTCCTACACCGTGTCGTCCCATGACTTCCTCATACCCACTGTTGTCTTTTCCAATCTTGGCGTTAATGCCTCCCATTAAGATGTTCAGGTCTCTATTTTGGAATAGCACGTACACGCCCAATAATATGTAGTTCAAGTCTGTGTGTTGCGCCAAGGGCTTCTACACTAACACCTCCCGAGTAAGAAGGTATTTTAAAGATGATTTTTGTCTTGCTTTTATTTATATTGAGACCAAGCTGTGACCAAAAGGTGGATACGTCTTTTGTCTTTTCCTGCATTTGTTGCTGGTTGGGGGACAGAAGTGCAATCTCGTCTGCGAAGTCTAAATCATCAGTTATTCCCAGAGTGTACACTGTATCCCATTCCTTTTTTTTATTTCTGTCTGTGGATTTTTTCATTATCCAGTCAATGGCAGGGATGAATAGAAATGGGGACAAGAGGCATCCTTGTCTGACTCCTGTTTCGACTGTAAAGGAATCCGTGAGTCTACCTTCGTGGACCGTCCGGCATGTCATTTCTTCATTAGAGCTCTGAATGATCCTGACTAGTTTTCCTGGTACTTCTTAATACCTAAGAAGTTTCCACAAGCTTTGTCGGTCCAGGCTATCAAAGGCCTTTTCTATTCAATTTATTTATAGGGAGGAGTTCCATGCAATGGACTGTTCTACAATGATTCTTAGTGTTGCTATTTGATCTCTGCATGATCTGTTTTGGTGGAAGCCAGTCAGCTGATCTCGTAGCTGCATGTCTACCTGGTCTTTCATTCTGTTCAAAATAATTCTGTTAAAGACTTTTCCTGGTAAAGACAGCATTGCGATTCCTCTGTAATTTTCACAATTGCTGAGATCCCATTTCTTTGGAATCTTGATGAGGTATTCTTCTTTCCAATCTTTTGGAACTCTCTCTTCTTTCCAAATCTTTTCAAACAGAGGGTGCAGCATGTTGACTAATTTGTTGATGTCAGCTCTCATAATCTCTGATGTGATGTTGTCCGGTCCCTGTGATTTCCCTAGTTAACAGCATGGTGACAGTACAACCGAGTAAACAGCCTGGTGACAGTATTGCCGAGTTAACAGCCTGGTGACAGTACAGCCGAGTTGTAGCCTGGTGACATTACAGCCGAGTCAACAGCATGGTATTTTGATGTGTTACGTGAGCAATTTCATAAACCGAAATTACCACACGATGAAATGTTGCAAGTTCCTTGTTTTTGGTAACTTGAGGAGCAAAATTATAAATACCCGTAGCACAAAGTGTTGACAAACACGTGAAGCTGACGTCATTGTTCACCTGCGTTTAATAAATTAGGCTGGTCAGCAAGGACCCGCTCCTGTAGCATGAATAGAGACTATTTGTAACAAGAAACGTTCATTCTAAATCCTGACACTCGTCTTGACAACTTTATATTGTCCTATCATTACACCTACTTGAGCACATCTTTTTTTCCTATCATTACACTTACCTGATCACATCATATTGTCCTATCATTACACTTACCTGAGCGCATCATTTTATCCTATAATTACACTTATCTGAGCACATCATATTGTCCCGATTCATTTCAATTATCAGACGATTTCATATCACAGACTTAGAACCAAAGAAAAGATTTAGTTCTCAAAGCTTAATTTAAAAGTTTCAGTAACCAACCAACCAATCACACACGGGTTTAACGGCTACAATCATAAGACCAGTAGTAATGTAACAAAGCAAGACATCGGCGCTCACCTAAAACGTCGAAAAGAATTAGTTGGAGAAGAATTATTCTGGATATCCAGGAGCATATACTGGATAATGATGACAGAAGAATGCGGAGATATCAAGATATTTACCAGATGTAAGAAGAAAAAAACATTGTCACAACAATTTAAAAAAAAAAAAAAAAGAACGCTGGACAAAATACTTAAAGACTATCAAAGATTAATTAGGGAAGTTTACTGACAGAACCCTAGAGGCAGACGGCTCACTGGTCAATAATGACGTAGATTGTTTGATGATGTGGAGATGGCTCTGTGGCCGACAAAGATGGAGATGGTTTGATGATGTGGAGATGGCTCTGTGGCCGACAAAGATGGAGATCGTTTGATGATGGGGAGATTGGTACTGGCCAAGAAAGATGGACGTACATTGATGAGGACAGCTCAATGGCCGACAAGATGCAGATGATTCTATAATTTGGGGACATATGAACAAACAGCTGGGTTCCTTGCAGGGATACGAAAAACTTGCATCGGTCTTAATGGAACACGTGTTGGAGAAGGCCTAGGCCCTACGTGGGTTGTATAACATTGATAATTATGTCTAAATTGTAAAAATGTTTGGAGAAGACCTGGGCCCTATGTTGACTAGAGTGACATTAATGATTTTGTCTAACTTGAAGAATTTGTTGGAGAAGAATGAAGCTTACGTAGGCCGTAGTGACATTGATGCATATATCTGAATTGAGGAATCTGTTGAAGAAGGCCTGACCCCGAATAGGCTTAAATTTACGACAATATCTGAAATGAAGAATTTGTTGTATAAGGTCTAGGCCCTGAATAGGCTGTCGTGACATTGACGATGATGAATAAATAAGACATTACTTTCAGGCTGTCATGCTCATCATATTTTTACATTAATTACTTCTTATAATAAAAAACTTCAAATGCTTACAAGAATTACAATTTAAAACATTCTGTCCCCGTTATCTATTTCCTTTACACTTAAATTTCAATTTGTTAACGAAATTTTTTGAAGATTTTAATTACTTATATTGAATTACTTTAATGTTTATAATAAATTGTACTAATTAAACTAAGGGACACAAATAATAGAACAAAACAAATTAAGTATTATAAAGTTTAGAAATAACTCTTTCAAAATCTTAAAATTAATCGCATGAGAATTTCTACTTTCAGATCGATGGGATTTCAAGTATTTTTTCTGGGAAAATCCGCAATTGCACACTAACTGACTTGTTTGGTTCTGGCAGCACAGCCCAGTTAAAAGCTTGGTACTTTGAAGTGTTGGGAACGCAATTTAATGAACCGAAACTACCATACGATGAAACATTGCGAGATCGTCTGTTTCATAACTTGACCTGTGGTCAGCCTGTTATTGACGTCACGCAGGCCATCATTGACGGACAAGACGCCCCAGAGAAAGCCTGGCCATGGCATGTACTTTTATTAATAAATCATGGCAACTTCAGCACTCTTTGCGGTGCTTCGCTTATTTCGAATTCTTGGATACTAACTGCTGCACACTGCACAGGAGACCACCAAGCCAAATATACTATTGTATTAGGCGCCCGAGATATCTACAATAATTTTGAGCTAAGTCGTAAATACAGGACAGCTATGAAGGTCATTGTTCACAAAGATTATAATCGTGTTTATAAAAAAATTGACATTGCATTAATTAAATTAAATGAGGAAGTTACCTTTAACGACTACATCCGCCCTATTTGCCTGCCAAAAGAAGGGGAGGATCTGTTGAACGATGATATTTGCTATACAATTGGTTGGGGAAGAACTAACAACAGTGGTCCTTCTATACCGAAAATACTTCAGCAAATCAAAATCAACATAATGCCAGTAGACTTTTGCACCTACACCTATGCTACCAAACACGTCAGGATCAGTTCAGACAGGCTTTGCGTTGACTTAATTGATGACGTCAAGGGTATTTGCCAGGGTGATTCTGGGGGTGCAGCATCCTGTAGAATTGATGGAAGATTTGTTATCTATGGCATTAATTCTTTAGCACCTACAGGGTGTAGTTATAGGTGGATACCAGGCATTTTAACGAGAGTTACTGAGTATATTGACTGGATTGTAACAAATATAGCTGACAACAACTAAGTATATGGACTGGATTGTAACAAATATAACTTACAACAACTAAGTATCTAGACTGTATTGTAACAAGATGTAGCTACCAAAAACTAAGTATATGGACTAGATTGTAACAAATATAGCTGACAACAACTGAGTATATGGACTAGATTGTAACAAATATAGCTGACAACAACTGAGTATATGGAAGAGATTGTAAAAAATATATCTGACAACAACTGAGTACTTGGACTGGATTGTAAAAATATTGCTAACAAATGATTACATTGACTTGATTGTAATAAATATTGCCAATAAAATTTGAGTATATCGACTTGATTAGACTGAATATTTTTAAAATCAACCATATAGATGGATTAAAAAATATAACTCAAAACAAATCATTATTGTGATGGGAATGTGATGAATATTACTAAAATCTGCGCGTATAGTTAGATTTTAATTAATATCGCCAACTACAACTGTGTATATGGACTGGATTGTAACAAAGATAGCTGACTTCAACTGACTATATTGACTGGATTTAAACAAAGATAGCTGACTTCAACTGACTTTATTGACTGGATTGTAACAAAGATAGCTGACTTCAACTGACTATATTGACTAGATTGTAACAAAGATAGCTGACTTCAACTGACTATATTGACTGGATTGTAACAAAGATAGCTGACTTCAACTGACTATATTGACTGGATTGTAACAAAGATAGCTGACTTCAACTGACTATATTGACTGGATTGTAACAAAGAAAGCTGACTTCAATTACTATATTGACTGGATTGTAACAAAGATAGCTGACTTCAACTGACTATATTGACTGGATTGTAACAAAGATATCTGACTTCAACTGACTATATTGACTGGATTATAACAAAGATAGCTGACTTCTACTGACTATATTGACTGGATTGTAACAAAGATAGCTGACTTCAACTGACTATATTGACTGGATTGTAACAAAGATAGCTGACTTCAACTGACTATATTGACTGGATTGTAAAAAAGACAGCTTACAAAAACTTTACATTTTTATTAGTATTAGTTTTAGATTTGGGTTTCATAATTAAATTGTTTTTTTTTCCTTAATAAGATTATAATTTTAATTTAATCAAATGCTTACTTTCCTATGCTTAAAATTGTTAACTGAATTTTACAATTATAATAAAATATTTCTTTAATACTTTTAAGAAGTAATTATTATTATTATTTTGCAGTTATAAATATTATTTATTTTTCATTTATGCGTCCCTATCAGTGGCATAGCCAGGAAATCTCGTTACATTAATAGTAAAACTATTATTTTTTGCAATTAAAAATTCAATTCATCAAGAATTAGTTCATACTCACGTCTTCTTCTGTGTGTTCACCCACGCTTTCTTGGTTTCATCATATCATTTATGTCTCCTGGAAATCTATTAAATGATCTAAAACATGAGATGGTGTAAGAGTTTTGTCTGCAAATGTATGATCATGTGATCAATGAGAGTTAGGTCTGCAAATGTATGATCATGTGATCAATGAGAGTTAGGTCTGCAAATGTATGATCATGTGATCAATGAGAGTTAGGTCTGCAAATGTATGATCATGTGATCAATGAGAGTTAGGTCTGCAAATGTATGATTATGTGATCAATGAGAGTTAGGTCTGCAAATGTATGATCATGTGATCAAGGAGAGTTAGGTCTGCAAATGTATGATCATGTGATCAATGAGAATTAGGTCTGCAAATGTATGATCATGGGATCACTGAGAGTTAGGTCTGCAAATGTATGATCATATAATCGGAGAACGTTTGTCAGGGATGTCTTTGTCCACAAATGTATTATCATGTCATATTATCAGCGAGAGCTTTGTCTATAAATTTATGATCGTATGATCAGAGAGTTTTTTGATCGAGTGACCAGTTAGATTTCGAAACTTAGAAGTTTATAACTTAGAATCGGCAGAAACCGGAAATCGTACATTAAACGAGGAGGCCTTCATAATGAAACACGGAATGTAATTAAGTTACTTTAATTTTAGAATCTAGTCATTTCTCAATTTCAAGAATATCTGTTGAAAATAAACGACTATCTCTGAGACATTAAGGAAAATATTTAAAATGAACGAATATCTGTGAAACATAAAGAAATATATCTTGAACATGAAAGAATATCTGTTGAAAATGAAAAAAATATCTTTTGAAAATAAATGATTACATTTAGAACAATGAGCAATATATATTGAAATTGAAGTTTTATCTTTTTACATAAATGGATATCTTTTGGACATGAAATTTTAATAAAAAATACCAAATAACCCTTTATCGTGAAGTAATAATGTTTGAAAATGAGGGAATACCGCTTTAAAATTACTACTATCTCTTGAATTGAAGGATAACCTTTTATACATGAAGGAATATCTCTTGAAGTAAATGAGTTAGGTCTAAATTAAAGGAAGCAAAAACTTTAACGTCACTGTGATAGATGATGGTATGACGGGAACTGCCTTAAGACCAACCCCCTTTACACACAAATACTAAAAGAAGCTGAAGTTAGAGCTCTCATGGGTCCATAGGGCTCTCTGAGAGGAGATCCATGGGGTCTATGGGGTTCATATGGCTTTGGGGAATAAGGCTCTCAGGGAGTACATAGGGCTCTTACGTGTCCATAGGGCTCTTGTGGATCCATAGGGCTCTCGGGAGTGCATAGGGCTCTTAGAAGCTCCACAGGGATCTGTTCACCGACACTAGTCATTATAAAAAATGTCAAAATAAGTAACTACAAAAAAATTTTAAAATTTATAATGCAATACTGGGGAAACTCGAGGGAAAGGCATAGAAATGTATCAATCTGATTCAAAATATTCCCTTTACATTTTCATAACTGCCAAATTGTATACCTACGTGGAACAATATGGAACTTTATGGTAAAATTCTCTATAATATTTTTAGAATCCTTCAAAATAATTTGTTTTAAAAAAATGCCCTTTTTATGACCTCATTATCTCTAGACTAAAACATATCAAACAAATGTAACTCTATAGTTTTCAATTAAACTTAAACCATGATAATTTCGATAAATTATATGTATACCGCTTGTGTACATGCTATTAGCATGCTTAAAGTGATCTATTTTCATAAAATTTATTTAAAGAAGAAGTCTTTGACTGTCAGATAATTGATTTTTCATAATTTTTAAGTTCCCTCAAACATAAAAATAATAATAATAAATATTTTTTTAAAATCACGCTTCATCCCCAAAGGCTCGAAACGCGGTACATACATCATTGCAGTACAAAATTCCGCATTACAAAAACTACATACGAGAATACCCATTCTAAGTCTTTCATACCTTGCAACCATAAACAAAATAGGCCAATACACATCTACAAGATAATAGCTAGATAGACAACATCCCCCCAGCAGTTTTTTGCCAATTAGATAAGTCTTCCAATCAGTTTTGAAAGGATTCAATGTCTGGTTGTTTCTGAGAGCGACAGGAAGGGTGTTCCAAATTGTTGGGCCGGCAAATGAGAAAGTGCGCCTCTCGTAAGTCTCAAGGCGAAAACGTGTTATCGAGAGTCTGCCACTATCACATGAGCGGAGTTGTCTAGTGGGTACACAAGGCGTCAGTAGTGCTTTGAGATAGGACGGTGGCAGGTCATGCAAGCAGCGGTAGCACAGAGTTGATATTTTGTACTCTATGCGAGCACGGACTGGCAGCCTATGCAGCTCTCTCAGAAGTGTTTTAGCATGGTTGAATTTCCGTTTTCGAAGAACAATGCGAGCCGCATTATTCTGTGCTTTTTTAATTTTTATCCAGGAGCGTAGCTGGAAGACCCACAATGAAGGCATTGCAGTAGTCTATGCGTGATAGCACGAATGCAGACATCAGCCTCTTTGATGCATCTAACGTTAAAAAATGTCAGATATGACTAAGTCCGCGCAGCTCTAGAAAAATCGCCTTGCAAAGCATGTTAATGTGATTTTCCATAGTTAGTGTTCTGTCTAAGTAAAAACCCAGGTTTTGCACTGTTTCAGCAAACTCAATCTGTATACATAAGAGATTAAGGGTTTGTGTGTTATTTATATATTTTAGCTTCTGAGTGGTAGCAATGGGGAACAGCTCGGTCTTTTCGGCGCTCAATTTAAGCTTGTTTATATTCATCCAGTGCTTAACTGACTCCACTGTCTTCTGTGTCATATTAAGACGCTGAGGGAACTGAGAGGGGATCACAGATATCTGAAGTTTGGTATCATCCACGAACATGTGATATAGTATATGAAACTGCTTGATCACTGTAGCCGGGGGCTGAACGTACATAGTGAAAAGCACCAGGCCTAAGACCAAGCCCTAGGGTACTCCGAATTCAATGATAGAATGCTTCGAGGTCCAGCAGTTTGCAATAACTGATAGGACCCGATTGGTCTGCTACGAACGGAGCCATTTCAAGATGTATCGGTGAAACGGATGTATTTTCCAGACGTTGGACAGTGGTCAAGCTTTCCGAACTCAGCTGATAAGTCAAGTAACGACAAAGTGATATTTTGCCCTCGCCACAAAATGACAGAGGTGGGTCATTTACGACGCGCTACAATGCGGTCTCGGTAAAGTGCTGCGCCTTGTATGCTGACTGGAAAGGCTCAAACAAGACGCACCGAGTGAGGTGATTCAGGAGCTGATGGAGAACGATCTTCTCCAAAACCTTGGATATGAATGGTAGATTGAGACCAGGCGATAATTGTCCAATACATTCTGGTCGATATTCGCCTTCTTTAGCAGTGCGCCTCTTTAAATGTGGATGGAACAATACCAGATTTTAAAGACTGAATTATGATACTAGTTATGATAGGGACTAATTAATCTAAAAATTCGTACAACATCCCTGCCGGAGAGGTTCAAACAAATATGACTGTGTGGGGAAGTCAGCCATGATTTTCTTCACATTTGGTTCAGTGAGAGGTTCAGTGAACCGGTTCAGTGACCTCCAAAAATTTGCTCATAGGAGTGCCGTTAGACGGTAAGAATTCAGGAGCATCGGTGAACATGTCAAGAGAAACTTTCGTTTTAAAGAACTCATTGAAATTATTTGGCATCTCACCCGTTGTAATGTTATTTGGAAAACGTGTGTCCTTCAGTTTACCGGTTAGCTGACCCACAATACGAAATAAGTCCATTACCAACTTCTTAGTTCGTTCCTTGTGATCAATAAAGATTTGTCGGTCAACGGTCAAGCTAGCTTTCGCCATTAGCGCTCTGCAGGTCACTGCTTCTGCTTCGCGTCCTTTATTTCGGTGTGAGCCATGGGGCGGACATGCTGTTAGTAACGCGCCGTGTGGACAGTTGTGCACGTTTGCCTATGATGACTCTAAGTCCATTGTTGTAGTCTGTCACAGGATCTTTGTCATTGCATCCAAGGGCATTTACGTCACATCTGAAGGCCACCAAATCTATCTTTCAGAGGTCACGGGATATGACTGTGCGCAGAAGGCGTCCTGCCTTCCTCAAGTCAAAGTTGAAGCTGACTGGGAAGTGATCAGAGATAAGTTTGTCCTCAATAATAAGGTTGAGGATCAAAGCTGCACGATCGTCTCTGAGAACCAGCCAATCTAGGATGTTACCCCGCTTCTGTGTCGGGAACTGACAATCTGAGTCATGCTCAGTGTGTCAAGAGCTGATTTTAGGGTCTTCACGTAGCTGTCGGTGGTGGAATCAAAATGACAGTTTGTGTCGCCGATTATGATGACGTTGTCGTTCGTGGTGACGTACATGTCCAGGAGCTGTAAAAACTCTACAGTAAACTGACAGATCTTCAACTTATTTTGCTTATTTGGAGCTGGCCTGTATATGCACAGAAACATCATCAGTTGTTCACTATAATTAAGTTGCATCTTGCACATATCAAATGAAACAAACTCGTCCGATTATCTTGAGAAGGCCACATTATTTTTGAGGGAGCTAATGTAAAAGACAGCAATATTTCCACCACTGCGCGACTACCGTGGGAAAGAGTCAAGGAGGTGTAATGTTTTGCAGCTTGACCTCATCTCCGACAATTTTCAACCACGTCTAGGTAATGAACACAAGTAACGGCTTGCCCTCCAAATCCAGATCGCACACATCAAATGTCTTATTCCTGCATGACTGGGTTTAAATACAGCAATCCGAAATACTGTGATTGCGGCTTAACAACAGGCCGACAGTCAACAACACCTAGCTTTGATCTCGTCACTCCCCGTCGAGGTGGTGTGAAATCATGAGCCACTGTCCGAGATCTTAGAATTGACACGTAGGGAATGGTTGCGATGGATGACATCTTTACATGACGATCTCCGCAATCAATAATATTGCAGTGGCTGTCACCATGGTGGTATTTCTACTCGATATAGACGCTTCTTCTTTCATCGTGCGCCAATTTTCCGTCCACCACCACGATGGGTACGCTTACGGGTCAGGCCTCGACTAATGGAGAGTTCTTTTAGTCGATACACAAGGTTAGCATTGACGAGTTAACGTTGGGCATTCGTAGACAATAGTTGATAGCGTGAGTATATCAGCCGGGCTGTGTTGCCGACCGTATCACTAGCTTGCATGAGAGATGATTGTGACGACAGCTAAGATGGCCGACTACGTAAGGAAAACAGGAAACACACATAAAAATAGAATATGATCAAGAGCTTCATCCTAAACATGACTGTAAGGTATATTCTCGAGCTCAAGGCTTCCCGGAAATTGAATTTAAACACCTTTTTGTTTTTGCACAATTTTAGTAAATAAAACGTTCTTTAGATATGGGTGTCCCATTTTTCTCATAAACTCTAGAATTCAAATCTGGCTACATTGATGGACATGCACAATGCGCGGATTGTTATAAAGCTATCATCAAGGTTGAATCAGCGCTATTTTTTCAAGACTAAATATTTTTTTTATATGCATTCTCAACTCATCCGCTCAGCAGAGTTAGATTACGACATTTCTATAAGCTCTAGTGAAGGCGATTTGAAATCAATTTTTAGAAGTTACTAAGCAGCTGTACAAATATAATACACCGCTTTTCCCCCATGTCTTCTCTTTCCTTCTCCAAGTAAAGCTTGCTATAGTTTAGGACCACATTATGTTAACAGAAAATAAAATCAGGCACCTAGGCTTAATGCAATGGTGGGCAAGTTTTGACCCACCACCTTAAAGGATGTATGCTGCCAGATTTTTCACTAATTAGCCACTATTCTTCATTCAAATAGCCATCATTTTAATTTGTGGCATAAGCGCACAATTTTTACATCAATACACATCGTATTGTTTTAACGGTACTCGACATTTCGAAGTACCGGCCCCCACTGTGTCTGATTAATTGAAAACAAATTGAAATAATAAATTAATCACTTGTCATAAAGTCTATTGAAAGAAAAAAATGTTTCTAAAATAATTTTTTGGGGTCATTTTTACTTTCCCTCAAAGATTGAGGCATGGTTTTCCACAATTTAGGCGCTATAGCTTCAGAGCGCAATTCGTATGACTGCTTTGTGTGTCCATCCAGACTGGGAACTTTCAGTAGCGACTGTGTAAAGAGCCCAGCACCTTTAATGATACATGATCGGAAATAAGTTTATAAATAGAAAGGTGCCGAGCCTGATGTTAGTCTGGCCTATGTCTATTTGTTTAACGGAGGTGCTGAGCCTGATGTTGGGCTTGTCTGTGTCCATTATTTTAACGGAGGTGCTGAGCCTGATGGGGGGCTGGTCCATGTCCATTTGTTTAACGGAGGTGCAGAGCCTGATGTTGGCCTGGTCTATGACCATTTGTTTAACAGAGGTGCAGAGCCATAATGTTAGTCTGGTCTATTTCCATTTGTTTAACGGAGGTGCTGAGCCTGATGGGGGGCTGGTCCTTGTCCATTTGTTTAACGGAGGTGCTGAGCCATGATGTTGGCCTGGTCAATGTCCATTTGTTTAACGGAGGTGCTGAGCCTGAAGGTGGGCTGGTCTATGTCCATTTGTTTAACGGAGGTGCTGAGCCTGATGTTAGTCTGGTCTATGCCCATTTGTTTAACGGAGGTGCTGAGCCTGATGTTGGGCTGGTCTATGTCCATTTGTTTAACGGAGGTGCTGAGCCTGATGGGGGGCTGGTCCATGTCCATTTGTTTAACGGAGGTGCTGAGCCTGATGTTAGTCTTGTCTATGTCCATTTGTTTAACGGAGGTGCTGAGCCTGATGTTAGTCTGGTCTATGTCCATTATTTTAAGGAAGGTGCCGAGCCATGATGTTGGGCTGGTCTATGTTCATTATTTTAAGAAAGGTGCCAAGCCATGATGTTAGTCTGGTCTATGTCCATTATTTTAAGAAAGGTGCCGAGCCATGATGTTGGGCTGGTCTATGTCCATTATTTTAAGAAAGGTACCGAGCCATGATGTTGGCCTTGTCTATGTCCATTATTTTAAGAAAGGTGCCGAGCCATGATGTTGGGCTGGTCTATGTCCATTATTTTAAGAAAGGTACCGAGCCATGATGTTGGCCTTGTCTATGTCCATTATTTAAAGTAAGGTGCTGAGTCTGATGTTGGCCCGGTCTATGTCCATTATTTTAAGTAAGGTGCCGAGCCTGATGTTGGCCTGGTCAATGTCCATTATTTTAAGTAAGGTGCCGATCCTGATGTTGGCCTGGTCAATGTCCATTATTTTAAGTAAGGTGCCAAGCCTGATGTTGGCCTGGTCTATGTCCATTATTTTAAGTAAGTTGCCGAGCCTGATGTTTGCCTGGTCTATGGCCATTATTTTAAGTAAGGTGCTGAGCCTGATGTTGGCCTGGTCAATGTCCAATATTTTAAGTAAGGTGCTGAGCCTGATGTTGGCCTGGTCTATATCCATTATTTTAAGTAAGGTGCCGAGTCTGATGTTGGCCTGGTCTATGTCCATTATTTTAAGTAAGGTGCCGAGTCTGATGTTGGCCTGGTCTATGCCCATTATTTTAAGTAAGGTGCTGAGCCTTATGTTGGCCTGGTCTATGTCCATTATTTTAAGTAAGGTGCTGAGCCTGATGTTGGCCTTGTCAATGTCCATTATTTTAAGTAAGGTGCCAAGCCTGATGTTGGCCTGGTCAAGGTCCATTATTTTTAGTAATGTGCCGAGCCTTATGTTGGCCTGGTCTATGTCCATTATTTTAAGTAAGGTGCTGAGCCTGATGTTGGCCTGGTCTATGTCCATTATTTTAAGTAAGGTGCAGAGCCTGATGTTGGGCTGGTCTGTGTCCATTATTTTAAGTAAGGTGCAGAGACTGATTTTTTTGCTGGTCTATGTCCATTTGTTTAAGTAAGGTGCAGAGCATATTATTTGGCTGGTCTGTGTCCTTTTGCTTAAGTAAGGTGCAGAGCCCAATGTTTGGCTGGTCTGCGTCCTTTTGTTTAAGTAAGGTGCTGAGCCTGATGTTTGGCTGGTCTGTGTCCATTTGTTTAAGTAAGGTGCATAGCATATTATTTGGCTGGTCTGTGTCCTTTTGCTTAAGTAAGGTGCAGAGCATATTATTTGGCTGGTCTGTGTCCTTTTGCTTAATTAAGGTGCAGAGCATATTATTTGGCTGGTCTGTGTCCTTTTGCTTAAGTAAGGTACAGAGCCCGATGTTTGGCTGGTCTGTGTGCTTTTGTTTAAGTAAAAAAATGGTATGTTGCCAATTGGCAACAGTGCGTCAATGTGGTTAATTTTTTTGTGTTTATTTTTTTGTTGCCAAACGGCAACATACAATATATAACCAGTTTATGAGCTATCTGAATAATGTTTTATTTATGAAATATCTATACACATCTAATATTAATGTTATCCTTTTATATTTTGATCAAATTAACACGTTTTAAATTAAAGTTACAATTCTTTTTATTAAAAAATAATGAATAGATACTATACAAGATATAAGCCTATATTGTAAGGTATTTTTTTGTGTGGAATTCTTAGTTTCCTATAATGTTTTATTCTTCTAGAATTCTAAATATCCAAACATCAAAGCAGTCTCGGAACCATCATGCTTTTATGGAAAAAATAAAAATGTGGATAATCCTGCTATTCCTGAGGACTATCAGGCGATGATGACATAGATGATACTTTGACTCCAGAACACAAGTATGTTTTCATATACTTTTTTATATTGTATTTAATCTCTAATATTTTTTGAAAGAACTATTATATAACATTCAAGCTAAAAGTTAAAGTAAACACTGGAAAATAATATTTAAATTTTCCCTTTTCAGATTCAACCATCTCAGACTCAGACCATGAAACTAACGACACACCTGGTAATTCTTTAGACACTGCAATCCAACCATTGGCAAAACTATTTGCAAGAAATTTGCTTTGACACCACAGAGATGAAGCTGGCATGCAGCTATTGGCACTGTAAGGTCTAATAGGCTTAAAAATTGCATAATGCCTTCAGATAAGGACTTGGCGGCGAGAAATAGAAGGGGCTCCGCAATTCTGAAAACCTGCCACCATGACGGTGTTGATCTGTTTCCAGTCAAATGGGTTGACAATAGAGCGGTAACCACACTAAGTACATTTGCTGCTATTGAGCCCATGAAACTGGTCAAAAGATGGGACAAAAAGGCTAAAAAGAAAATCTAGGTAACTTGTCCATCGGTAATCATGATTTACAATAAATTCATGGGTGGTGTGAATGTTCTCGCTTCACTGTTTGCCTTATACAGGATACCAGTAAGGTCCAAAAAATAGTATCACTGTATCATATTTCACTTTGTGGATACCAGTATGGCAGTTGTGCTGGCATGGCTGATCTATAGGCTTATTGCAATAATGCGAATTGCGACAAAAAATATCCTCGGTGTACTTGATTTCAACACCCAGATGGCCATATGCCTAATGAAAGAAGGTAAAGCAGTGTTTAGGAAACTTGGCAGTCCTTCATTGGATATAAAGCCTCAACTTGCGGCTAAAAATTTGAGAGGCCCTACTGCAGCTGTTCCACCCTTACCAGTAAGGGCTAATTATATTGGGCACTTTCCTGAGCCACTTGAAAACAAAGGTAGATGCAAGAGACCAGGTTGCACAGAATTTTCAAGAATAAAATGTGAAAAATGTAAAGTTCACAATGCTTCAAACAGTTCCATCAGCATTAAACCCGCATTTCACATATGCAACATCACATATGTATATATATGATGTCCCTGCAGTACAGATAGATAAATTCACTTCAACTTAAACAAATATATGTGTAAGGCAAAGTGGGGCATTGCCCCTCCGCGCCCCCCGCCCCCGAATTTGCAGTTTTTATTTTAAGTGCAATGTACTGCATGGCTTCCAGTAATAAACAACTTAACGAGCCGATCAAATTTTGGCTTCGCTCCCCCTCTCCTTGAAAACATCTGAAATGACGCCCCTGCTGTGATCTCATTCACAACTTTTGACAAACTACGTATGGTTTAATCAAGAGCTACGTGAAGACATCGTGGGTCTCGGTTTACTTTAATAACTCAGATTGACAGAAAGATACAAGGGAGAGAATATATGCAATGATTAATTTTTAAAGTATGATTTCCCTTTTGTATACATCTTGACGTTCAGTCACAAATTAAGTAGAACCGTGGAGAAAATGTATTGCTTCCCGATTACTTGTAAAATACCTTGAGGGACTGGGAGGGAACTTATTTTGTGACATCAATTTCACCAATGTATAAATATTATTTAGCTCATTCTTAGCTTTATATCTTTTAACATTGCATGTTTTGTTAATTTTGCGGAGCTAAATCAATGATAGAATCTGGCCGCACAAACAAATGCTAATCGACTAAAACGGTGCTGTCTTCTCTTAACGGGTTGATATACCCCAAGATCTCCCCCCCCCCCCCACCAAACCAAAAAAAAAAAAAAAAAACTTGCATTCCAATCTTAAACCTACATGGTTCTCGGAAAGTCAGGAAATATTAATAGAAATTGAACCTCATTTTTGTTTGGTTAATAACCACCTAAAATATAGGAATTCTAAAGTTTTTGTGACATTAATGAGCTGTGATTAGAAATAAGTTATTCTACTGAAATTTAGTGTCATGATGCCAATGAGAACGACATTCGTATCTTTTGCTAACTAGATTAACAAACTAATGGAGATTTTTAATTTCAACCGAGTTCATTGCTTTATAAAACAATTTAATAGGGAAGTAAACACTTAAGATGTTCCAAATTTTAATTTTTAAATAGAATACATGACTAAGCATTTTAACTTAAAACGTTTACATTGATACTACATTTAAGATAAGTATTTACTTTTATGTAAACAATTTTTCTACTGTTATTGGTTCACTGGACAAAAATCGGTGTGTAGTTGTTTGGGCTGGCTGGCTGTCTCGCTACTTTCTTCCTTATCATTTCGTTTCGTTTGGCGCCATAATCTGTGTAGTTCCTGGCCGTAGCACTACTTTCTTGTATGTCATACCCCCACCACCAACACACCCGGGTTTAACAAGTGAATTACAAAATAGCCCCATCACGAACTAACTGTTACAATGGATTATATGTGGCGATTACTGAATATCATCGAATGTAGCAATCAATATTTCTTCAACAAATTTCACGGTCAGCATCCATTCAGTCAAAATAGATCATGTCATTTAATGTAGCATTAGACATTTCTCCAGCATAATTTATGGTCAGTGTCCATTCATTCACGCATAATCGTGACGTAGATTAAGCAAGGAGAAACTCTCATGAACACTGTGACAGGATTGACTCCACGTGGAGAGTTATGCTGCCATATAAAACGGTGTCATGTGGACAGCTGTGACAGCTGGACTACGGTAATGCATGATGGTATGGATTAAGATTTAGTGCAGTCCAACAACACGTAATTACTTAATTTAAAAACAATGATGCAATCCTGAAAAAAAATAATTATAAAATGTTCTTAAAAAGCAACAACAAACAAACAAACAAACAAAGAAACAAACAAACAAAAACACACACATCAACAAGTTGCGCACCTTTATAAAAACTCATGATAATGGTGCGAGATTTGATCAATGACGGAAGTGGACGCATGTGTAGTTCTTTAAAAAAAATTACGTTTCCGAATTTGTGAAATAGTTGTAGCCATTTTCTTTGACTCCTATATGTGTGTTTTTCTTGACATCAGATCATCACAGAGAGAAGTAATCAGTAGTCTAGATGGCCGTTGTATGTGGCTTCTGCTGTCGTTCAAATTTCAAGATGTCATTCACTATAAAGGTATTTTTTTAAATTCTTTATAATATTACAAATGTATGTGACGATTTGAAGAAAATGTTGCTTTGTTATTCATTTTAATTTAAATGATTTTAATTTTAATAGAATGTATTCACAGATGGTAAGTGTCCTCGGAAAATAATAACGGAGTGGAATATTTTTAATTGCATTTTCAAAGGATTCGTTGGCGGAAAAAAAGTTTAGATTCCCATTTTTAACAACAAAGTCCAATATCGATACTCACTCCATAAAATGCATTATACATGATTTAAATTGTTTTGCATGAGTTTCTTTTTCTTCTATATAATAAGGGTCCACACTCATTGAATTCTCGCTCCTATCTATGTAGAGAGTACTTGCAATGCTTCAGTGCCTAGTATTGAAGATGATTTTTCACTATTGGCAAGGGCTACTCTGCGAGGATATCATGAACTTGGGGTTGGAAGCCCTGACGCAATAGACAGTAGTGTTTTCGCTTCAACTGTTCCTTTGAAAGCATGTTCCAGTCGTTGATGGTCTTTTGCAGGAATAAGGAGTTCTTGTACTGTGTTCTTGTTGTTATGAGCTGGAACTGCCTGTCATGGCCTCGTCGTTTTCTAGGGAGAAGAGGGACGAGTTTCCATTTAATGGTGGAGCAGTGAACCCGTCAAATTTATGGTACATCAAAGAGATCCTGCATAATTGTGGTCGTTCCTCCAGTGCCTACCAGCCCAGTGTTTCAAGCATGCTATCAACACTGGAGACATTGTTGGCCGTCGCTGGACCACATCCAACCTTTCTAGATGAATGTGTCCCAGACTGAAGATTCAATATCTAAACCTGGCTGGATAAATGATTTATATGCTCTTTCTTTCACACTGGAGTTAGCAATCTTTACATTGGGCCTTAAGATCCCCGTGGTATAATTGTGCATGCCTGCAAAAATTGTTTATATGCTCGACCCAGCGGATAGCTCTGTGAATGGTTACACCCAGGTACCATACTGGCTCAAGTATATTGCCATGAAGTTGTGAATCGTGGTGTAGAGGAGTACCATTTCAAGACACTGATAGTGTGTGGCACCTAGCAGGATGAAATTCCATGTCCCAGCTAATTTCCCACTCAGCTAACAGATTGAGATCCTGTGGTAGCGTAGCTAATCCTGATCAGAACTGTTGGCGATCTTCTAACATCGCTGTGTCATCAGCGAACAGTTTTGCTTGCGATGTCAGTTTATCGGATAAGTCGTTAATGTATGCTAGGAACAAATAGAGGCCTATAACCTAGTCCCAGTGGATACCTGATTTAACACCTACAAAGGAGTAGCTTGTACCGTCCATCTCAATTGTGTAGCAGGAGCTCCCAGTAATCCACTTCTAGTTCTTGAACAGCGCGATAATCTTTCAATCTTTTTAACTAGACTTTCAGTAATAGATAAATTTCTGCTATTTCATTGATTGATTTTTTGTACTAAAAATAAAAAAAAGGTTCTTTGACTTTTACTTGACAGCTTGTCATCATCTTGGTAAGTACTCTCTAAATCGATTTATTTCTTTAAGTTTTGCTTTTTCCTTTGATTTTTCAATGTTTTCTTTATTTAAATAACATAAGAACAGTTTGTTAACTGGACTGAATGTAATATTGCGATTGAAAAGATAACAATACAAAAAAATCATTTAGTTTCCATGAGCCAATTTGTTTTTAATGTGTTGCTTTTAAACATTTATGTTTCACTTAAATTTGTTTTGTTGGTTGAAATCTTTCTCTGCTCAGAAAACTTGCCTAATTCGTCTATTAGGTAACCTCACTTGGACATTCACAAGACTCGCTTCGCCAGCTGTACATAGGATAAGTGTTATCAGTGAGGGAGCTTTGTGCTACAGCAAATCTCTGCAAGACAGAAAAGTACTCTCTAGAAAAGTAAAAACCCAATTCTATTTCATTTCTAGTGATCTACGATCTACCCAAAAGCAGATGTGAAAATATAGTAATATTACACAACTAAATATTAGAAAAGAGGCAGCAGCTATCGAAATGGTTGAATGGTGTAGGTTGATAGACAAGCAACATCCGAGTAAGGGAGTCCAAACCATAGAATATAACAGAAATCAATACTAGATGTTGATTCTAAAAGTAAATAGAAACACCCAATGCCAAGGTGAGAGAAAAGACTTTAAATCAAATATATAGGCCTTTCCCAACACAACCTTTACAGAATGCTTTATTAACTAGAGCTACTCTCAAAGATCGCAAATTAAGGATTCATTACACCATGTGACATCAAAGTAAGACCCATTACAAACGATGATAGCAAAGAAGGAGCTATTACATGAAAGATCTCAAGGTAAGACACATTACATTCAAATATTGCAAAGAAAGACCCATTAAATAAAAGATAGTAAAATAAGACCAATACATACAATGATAGCTGCATAAAATGACCCGGTGGCTATAATTCAAGTAAACAAATGGATCAGCTTTCAAATGAGCCCTGCATCTAAGCGAAGTTTTACGAATATAGTTCCCAGACAGTTCATGTGACGAATTATGTAACACAAGTGAGGCGATCTGCAGTAATTTTGAAGCCGAAGTTACTTTTATTTAAGTAGCATTGCACCATTTAACTAAAGTATTCTTCTTCTATATATAAAAGGCCACAATTAAAGTATTCCAACAAACAAAGACATTTCGTCATATTCTGCGACAGCACATCAATCATGTCAATAACCTAAGCATCAACAACTCACATCACTGAAAAATGTGGGCCACTTCTGAAAATAAAAATCTTCCTCAAAACCTATGCAGTAAAGCTAACCTAACAGCTGATACCAGAACGCTACATTTTACAAGGACATCATTAATACACAAGCACGCACAAACTAGCAGCTAACTAAAATATACTAGGAAACTACAACACACAATAACACCTCAAAATTTCCAGGACAACATAGTATGCAAGCACACCAAAATATATCAGGACAATGTAATACACCAGAACACCACAGTATAACAAAACACCATATTATATCAGGACACCACAGTATACAAGTACTCACAAACTTGCAGCCTATCGCAATAAAGCCAGGAAACTAAAACATATACAAACACTACAAAAAAAAAAAAAGGACACCACATTATACCTTGACACCACAATACACAAGTACACAAACAAATGCTAGTAAAAAGAAATGAACCAGAACACAAAATATTTCAGAACACCACGATTTACCAGCACGTGTTGGTCAACACTTTGTGCTACCGGTATTTATAATTTTGCTCCCCAAGTTACCAGACAACAAGGAACTTATAATATTTCATTGTGTGGATATTTCGGTTTATGAAATTGCACCCGTAACACATCAAAATACCATGCAGTTGACTCGGCTGTACTGTCAACAGGCTGTTAACTCGGCCGTACTGTCACCAGGCTGTTAACTCGGCTGTACTGTCACCAGGCTGTTAACTCGGCTGTACTGTCACCAGGCTGTTAGCTAGGCTGTACTCTCATCAGGCAGTTAACTCGGCTGTACTGCCAAATGCACGAGATTTTCAATTGTTCAATGACAATTCTTTACAAAAGGAATACTTGAAACTTAATGGATCTGAAAGTAGAATTTTTCTTGAAATGGACTTACTGTAAGAATCCTAAAAATTGTTTCTTATCTTTAAAATACCTTCTTACTCGGGAGGTGTTAGTGTAGAAGCCCTTGGCGCAACACACAGACTTGAACTACATATTATTGGGCGTGTACGTGCTATTCCAAAATAGAGACCTGAACATCTTAATGTATCTTTAAAATACCTTCTTACTCGGGAGGTGTTAGTGTAGAAGCCCTTGGCGCAACACACAGACTTGAACTACATATTATTGGGCGTGTACGTGCTATTCCAAAATAGAGACCTGAACATCTTAATGGGAGGCATTAACGCCAAGATTGGAAAAGACAACAGTGGGTATGAGGAAGTCATGGGACGACACGGTGTAGGAGAGAGGAATGAGAACGGAGAAAGACTAACGGACTTCTGTGCAACAAATGAGCTTGTTATTGGAGGAAGCGAATTTCAACATAAAAACATCCACAAGATAACATGGGTATCCCCGGACAACAAATCGCAAAACCAAAAAGATCACATATGATCAGCAAAAAATTGGAAAGTCTCTACAAGATATACGAGCAAAAAGAGAAGCAGATGTCGTATCCGATCATCACCTTGTTTGGGCGAGACTTAAGTTAAAGCTGAAGAAAAACTGGGAACAGCCAACTGCGAAGCGAACCAAATTCAATGTATCACTTTTGGCAAATGAGCATAAAAGGGAAGAATTCAGCGCTACCTTGAGGAATAAGTTCCAAGCGCTAGAAGATCAAACAGAAGACCAAACAGAAGATGACCAAGTAGAACATAAGTGGCAAAGTATAAAGGCGTCTGTAACATCCACCTGGCAAGAAGTTTTAGGATCAATCAAACAGAAACAATAAACACACTGCAAAAAATATAAGAGAGAAAAAGAAATTAAAAAAATATAGTTAACAGCAGCCGCACCAGTGCGGAGAAAACAAGCGCAAGAGAAATATAAAGAAGCAAAGCAAAAGGTAAAAAAACAGCATTAAAAAAGATAAAAATCCTTACATAGATGGCCTAGCATCGACAGCAGAAGAAGCAGCCAGGAAGGGCAACTTGAAAGAGCTCTATGACATAACTCGTAAACTGTCAGGGAGATACAAAAGGCTGGAGAGACTTTTCAAAGATAGAGAAGGTAGATCTATAACAGAAGGGAAAGAGCAACAAAAAAGATGAGTGTTAAGGAACAATGAAACAGGCCCCCACCCACAGATCATTCAGAGCTCTAATGAAGAAATGACATGCCGGACGGTCCACGAAGGTAGACTCACGGATTCCTTTACAGTCGAAACAGGAGTCAGACAAGGATGCCTCTTGTCCCCATTTCTATTCATCCCTGCCATTGACTGGATAATGAAAAAAATCCACAGACAAATAGAGGAATGGGATACAGTGTACACCCTGGGAACAACTGAATGATTTAGACTCCGCAGACGACATTGCACTTCTGTCCCCCAACCAACAACAAATGCAGGAAAAGATTGAAAAAAATCCACAGACAAATAGAGGAATGGGATACAGTGTACACCCTGGGAACAACTGAATGATTTAGACTCCGCAGACGACATTGCACTTCTGTCCCCCAACCAACAACAAATGCAGGAAAAGACAAAAAACGTAGCCACCATTTCAGCACAGCTTGGTCTCAATATAAATAAAAGCAAGACAAAAATCATGAAGTTAAACCCATCCAACCAAGAGCATATCTATCTGGCAGGAAAGGCACTGGAAGAAGTGGAGTCCTTCACATACTTAGGCAGCACCATAGACACAAATGGCGGATCCGATGCAGTTGTAAGGGCCAGAATTGGAAAAGCTAGATCGGCATCTGTATTATAAAAGAAAATGTGGGAGTCGAAGGAACTGAAACTGCAAACCAAAGTCAGAATCTTTAATACAAATGTCAAAACATTCCTACTATATGGTGCAGAAACTTGGAAAACAACAGCGAGCCTTATTCAGATAGTGCAGACATTCATAAATACATGTCTTAGAAAGATCCTGAAAATCAAATAGCCAAATACTATAATAACAAAGATTTACTTGAAAGGACACACCAGGTGCCCATTGACGAAGATATCATAAAGAAGAGGTGGAGATGTATAGGACATACGCTACGAAAACCCCCAGATAATACCACCAGACAATGCCTAACATGGAACACATAGGGAAAAAGAAAGAGAGGAAGGCCTAAGGATACATGGAGACGCGAGCTAGAGGCTGACTCGCAAAAGATGGGATACACCTGGAAGCAATTATAAAGGAAAGCACAAAACCGTGAGGAGTGGAAAGTTCTTGTAGACGGACTATGCCCAAGACGGGGTAGTAAGGCATAAGTAAGTAGAGTTTGTGGTAAGCCTGTGATCTACTCACAGCTATCGATTTGACACTCATAGCTTGTGTTAATGTACTACTACTACTATTACAACTAGGTGGAAACTTGCCACATTGTAATGAGGTAAACGGGTTACCTTCTATAACCTTCAGTTGGTCCCTCTTCATGAACATATACAAGGTGCCACTAAATTAACCTAAAATCCACCATATAACTAATCTTTTAATCAACCATTTAACTAATCATTTAAAACACCATTTATTCAGTAATTTAACCAAACATTAACTAATCAATTAACAAAACATTTTACCAATCAATTTACCAATCATTACACCCATCATGTATACAATCATGTAACCAATTATTTAACCAATCATTTAACAAATCATTTCAAGTTCTTAAATTCTTTTATGATATTGTTATTTCGACAAAGTAGAGGCGTGTCGACTGCAAGTGTGCGTGACCAACATATATGTAGCTGACCAACTTATCATGTGTGGGAGACCGACGTATCATGTGTGAGAGACTAAATTACCATGCGTGTGAACAACTTATCATGTGTTGGTGACTAACTTATCATATGTGTTGTAAATGTAACCAACGTAGTAAATTTATTTTTAATATGAATAACTTATATGGGTGATGTTATTATGACTGACTTATCATTGGTGTGGTGACTGTGATTTATTTGCCATGTGTTAAAAATTTGACTAGCTTATCATATACGTATTGAGTCGCACTAATTATCATATGTTTGGTTAATTTGTCTCACTATCATACGTGTTTCGATCTTGAGTAACTTATCATATGTGTGGTTATTGTGACTAACTTTTCATTTGTTTTGAGTGTGACCAATTTATCATATGTGTTGTGAATGTTTTGAACGAAAGATATGTGTTGTGAATGTCATGAACTTATCATTTATGTTGTCAGTGTAACATCTAAACGTAATTTGCAACATTTTATTGTCTGATAATTATGCTTTATTAAATTGCACCCGGAACACATAAAAATATAACCTGTTCACTCGGTTGTACTGTCACGAGGCTGTTATTATAGTAAACTAGGCCGTTCGGTCACCACGCTGTTATCTCGGCTGTACTGTCACTAGGATGTTAATACTGTTAACTCAGCGGTACATTCACCAGGCTGTTATTATTGTTAACTCCGCTGTACTGTCATTAAACAATATCTTTTTGAATCTACCTCGCCATTCCAATTTTCTATTTTAAGCCACCTCAACATTGAACAATTCTATTGGTAGCTTCCTCTTTTTTAAGGTACCAGGGCATTCAACAATTATTATCGAAAGTACCTTTTTTGTTTAACAATTTTATGTGAAGGTAACGCGGCATTGAACCATTCTATTTGGACAGGGCCTTTCGTCCTGAGGCAATTTGAGAAGTACTTTGCTTCCTGTGTTCATTTGGAAAGTGACCTTCTTCTTGTTTCAATTTGGCTTAATTTTTCACGCTGTGGCCATTTGGGCAGTGCGTTTCTACCTTTGTCTATTTGGTTAATGCTTTCCTCCATGTGTCCATATCGGCAGTGACTGTCTTCCTGTGGCCATTTGGGCAGCGCGATTCGTCATGTGGCAATTTGGAAGTGCCTTTTACCTGGGTCTGGGAGTTTTCGGAGCATAAGCCCCACACCTCAATCTTATCTTTATGATATCTTCATCAATGGGTACATGACGTGTCCTTTCTAGTATATCGTTGTTGATGAGGGTATTTGACCATTTGATGTTTCTTCGTAATGCTGTTTATTGTTTTCTAAGTTTCTGCACCTTATAGTAGGACTTTTTTTTACATTCATATTAAAGATGCTGACTTTGGCTTGCAGCTTGAGCTCCTTCGGCTCCCATATTTTCTTGAATAGCTCAAATGCTGATCTAACTTTTCCTATTCTAACGCATACGTCCTTGTCGGATCCACACATTGTGTCTATGATGCTGCCTAAGTAATTGAAGGAGTCCACTTATTCCAGTTCCTTTCCTGCCAGACAGATATGCTGTGGGTTGAATGAGTTTACCTTCCTGATTTTCGACTTGTTTTTATTTATGTTGAGTCCAAGCTGTGCTCAAATGATTGTCTTTTCCTGCATTTTTTGCTGGCTGTGGGACAGAAGCGCATTTTCATCTGCAAAGTTTAGGTCATTCAGTTGTTCCCAGAGTCCCACTGTATCCCATTCCTCTTTTTGTCTGTCGATTCTTTCATTATGCAGTCAATGGCGAGGATAGATAAAAATGGGGAAAATAGGCTTCCTTGTCTGACTCCTGTTTTAACCGTAAAAGCATCTGTGAGTCTACCTTCGTGGACCACGTTGCATGTCCATTTGGGCGATGTCTTTCTTCCTGTGTCCATTTGGGCAGTGCCTTTCTTTCTGTGGCTATTTGGACGTTCCTTTCTTCCTGTGTCTATTCGAACAATGTCTTTCTTCCTGTGTCCATTTGGGCATTGTCTTTTGTTTTTTGTCCTACTGGGCAGTGCCATTCGTCCTGTGGCCATTTGGAAGTGCATTTCTTCCTATGTCCATTTGGACAATGTCTTTCTTTCTGTGTCCATTTGGGCTGTGCCTTTATTCCTGTGGCCATTTAGGCAGTGCCTTTCTTCTTTTTGCCATTTGGGCAGAGACGTCATTGTTCACCTGCGTTTCCTATATTAGGCTGGTCAGAAGGGACCCGCTCCTGTGGGATGAATATAGACTATTTGTAACAAGAAACGTTCATTCTAAATCCTGACATTCGTCTGACAACTTTATATTGTCCTCTCATTACACTTACCTGAGCAAATCAATTTGTCCTATCATTATACTTACCTGAGCACATCATATTGTCCTATCATTACGCTTACCTGAGCACATCATATGTTCCTGAATAATTTAAATTATCTGACAATTTCATATCGCAGACTTAGAAACAAAAAAGCTTTAGTTCTCAAATATTAATTTAAAAGTTTCAGTCACCAACCAACCAATCACACACGGGTTTAACGGCTACAATCATAAGACCTGGAGTAATGCATCAAAGAGAGACATCGGCGCCCACCTAAAACGTCGAAATGTTCTTACATCAGTTGGAGAAGAATTATTCTGGATATCCAGGGGCACATACTGGATAATGATGACAGTGTGACGATCCGAAGCTGGACTTTGTCAAATTTCTTCCATCGTAAACCCGCCCTTGGAAACCCTTGTATAATAGAACCTTCCCCTCAAGTTGCCCCCGCAGTCGCTTAACACGAGTGAGTTCCCTTGTGATATCGCATTCCTGCATCAGTTCGCTCACCTCCAGAGCATGCTTTTTGCGGTCAACCATCCCACCGAACAACCTTGAGGAAATAATACCATTCCCCCCCCCTCCTAATTTTTGCCCTGCAGACAACAAGGCGGAGTATCGTCCCCTGCCTTAAATAACGAATTCCTAGACAGAGTGCCAAGAGGAGATCTCATACGAGAGATACTCCTCAATAATAAGTCATAAGTCAGATCACCACAGACAGGACAATGCGGAGATATCAAGATATTTACCAGATGTAAGAAGAAAAAACCATTGTCACAACAATTTCAAAAAAACAAAAAAGAACGCTGGACAAAATACTTAAAGACTAGGAAAGATTAATTAGGGAAGTTTACAGACAGAACCCTAGAGGCAGACGGCACACTGGTCAATAATGACGTAGATTGTTTGATGGTGGGGAGATGGCTCTGTGGCCTACACAGATGGAGATGTTTTGATGATGTGGCGACGGCTCACTGGCCGACACAGATAGAGATGGTTTGATGATGGGAAGATTGGTACTGGCCAAGGAAGATGAGGGTACATTGATGATGATATGTCACTGGCTGACAAACATGCAGATGATTCTATAACTTGGTCCATATTAACAAACAGCTGTGTTCCTTGCATGCATACGAAAAACTTTGCATCGGTCTTAATGGAAGACATGTTTGAGAAGGCCTGGGCCCTACGTGGGTTGTATTGACATTGATAATGTCTAAATTGTAAAATTTGTTGGAGAAGGCCTGGGCCCTTTGTTGACTAGAGTCACATTAATGATTTTGACTTGAAGAATTTGTTGGAGAAGGCTTAAGCTTACGTGGGCTGTAGTGACATTGATGCTTATATCTGAATTGAGGAATTTGTTGAAGAAGGCCTGACCCCGAATAGGCTTAAATTTCATTTACGAAAATATCTGAAATGAAGAATTTGTTGGAGACGGTCTAGGTCCTGAATAGTCTGTTGTGACATTGACGATAATGAATAATATACTTTCATGCTGTCATGCTCATGATAGCTTTATATTAATTACTTCTTATGATAAATAACTTCAAACAATTGATATAATCATCTGAATATTAATTACTTCTTATAATAACTAACTTAAAAGAATTACAATTTAAAACATTTTGTCCCCGTCATCTATTTTATTCACACTTAAATTTCAATTTTTAATGAAATTTTTAGAAGATTTTAATTACTTATATTGAATTAGTTTAATGTTTATAATAATTTTTACTAATTAAACTAAGGGACACAAATAATAGAACTATACAATTTAAGTATTATAAAGTTTAGAAATAACTTTTCAAAGTCTTCAAATTAATCGCATGATAATTTCTACTTTCAGATCCTTGGAATTTCAAGTATTCTTTCTGGGAGAAGCCGCAATTGCACACTGACGGACTTGTATGGTTCTGGCAGCACAGCCCAGTTAAAAGCTTGGTATTTCGAAGTGTTGGGAACTCAATTTAATGAACCGAAACTACCATACGATGAAACATTGCGAGGTCGTCTTTTTGGTAACTTGACCTGTGGTCAGCCTGTTATTGATGTCACACAGGCCATCATTGACGGACAAGACGCCCCAGAGAAAGCCTGGCCATGGCATGTACTTTTAATTATGACTCAAGGCAACTTCAGCATTCTTTGCGGTGCTTCGCTTATTTCGAATTCTTGGATACTAACTGCTGCACACTGCACCGGAGACGACCAAGCCAAATATACTATTGTATTAGGTGCCCGAGATATCTACAATAATTTTGAGCTAAGTCGTAAATACAGGACATCTGAGAAGGTCATTGTTCACAAAGATTTTAATCCTGTTTATAAAAAAATGGACATTGCATTAATCAAGTTAAACGAGGAAGTTACCTTCAACGATTACATCCGCCCTATTTGCCTGCCAAAAGAAGGTGAGGGACTGTTGAATGATGACATTTGCTATTCAACTGGTTGGGGAAGTACTAACAGCAGTGACCCTTCTACACCGATCATACTTCAGCAAATCAAAATCAACATAATGCCAGTAGACTTTTGCACCTACACCTATGCTACCAAACACGTCAGGATCAGTTCAGACAGGCTTTGCATTGACTTAATTGATGACGTCAAGGGTATTTGCCAGGGTGATTCTGGGGGTGCAGCATCCTGTAGAATTGATGGAAGATTTGTAATCTATGGCATTAATTCTCTAGGACCTACAGGGTGTAGTTATAGGTGGATACCAAGCATTTTAACTAGAGTCACTGAGTATATGGACTGGATTGTAACAACTATAGCTGACAACTGAGCATATGGACTGGATTGTAACAACTATAGCTGACAACAACTGAGCATATGGACTGGATTGTAACAAATATAGCTAAAAACAACGGAGTAAATGGACTGGATTGTAACAAATATAGCTGACAACAACTAAGTATATGGAATGGATTTTAAAGAATATAGCTGACTACATATGACTACATGAACTGAATTGCAACAAATATAGCTGACAATAACTGAGTATTTTGACTGGATCGTAACAAATATAGCTGACAAAAACTGAGTATATGTACTGGATTGTAATAAATATAGCTGACATTAACTGAGTATATGGACTGGATTGTAACAAAGATAGCTGACAACAACTAAGTATATGGAATGGATTTTAAAGAATATAGCTGACTACATATGAATACATGAACTGAATTGCATCAAATATAGCTGACAATAACTGAGTATTTTGACTGGATCGTAACAAATATAGCTGACAACAACTGAGTATATGGACTGGATTGTAATAAATATAGCTGACAACAACTGAGTATATGGACTGGATTGTAACAAAGATAGCTGATAACAACTGAGTATATGGACTGGATTGTAATAAATATAGCTGACAACAACTGAGTATATGGACTCGATTGTAACAAAGATAGCTGACTTCAAATGACTATATTGACTGGATTGTAAAAAAGACAGCTTACAAAAACTTTACATGTTTATTAGTATTATGTTTAGATTTGGGTTTCATAATTAAATTGTTGTTGTTGTTTTTCTTAATAAGATTATAATTTTAGTTTGATCAAATGCTTACATTTCCTATGCTTAAAATTGTTAACTGAATTTTATAATTATAATAAATTATTTCTTTGATATTTTAAGAAGTAATTATTATTATTATTTTGCAGTTATAAATAGTATTTATTTTCATTTAGTTTTCTTATGCGTCCCTATCATTGGCATAGCCAGGAATCTCGTTACATTAATAGTAAAACAATTATTTTTTGCAATTAAAAATTCAATTCATAAAGAATTAGTTCATACTCACTGTTTCTTCTGTGTGTACACCAACGCTTTCTTGGTTTCATCATATCATTTATGTCTCCTTGGAATCTATTAAATGATCTAAAACATGAGATGTTGCAAGAGCTTTTCCTGCAAATGTATGATTATGTGATCAATGAGAGTTTGGTCTGCAAATGTATGATCATGTGATCAATGAGAGTTTGGTCTGCAAATGTATGATCATGTTATCAATGAGAGTTAGGTCTGCAAATTTATGATCATGTGATCAATGAGAGTTTGGTCTGCAAATGTATGATTATATTATCGGAGAACGTTTGTCAGGGATGTCTTTGTCCACAAATGTATGATCTTGTGATCAATAAGAGTTAGGTCTGCAAATGTATGATCATGTGATCACTGAGAGTTTGGTCTGCAAATTATGTATGATCATGTGATCACTGAGAGTTAGGTCTGCAAATGTATGATTATATTATCGGAGAACGTTTGTCAGGGATGTCTTTGTCCACAAATGTATGATCATGTCATATTATCAGCGAGAGCTTTGTCTATAAATTTATGATCGTATGATCAGAGAGTTTTTTGATCGAGTGACCAGTTAGATTTTGTTTCGAAACTTAGAAGTTTATAACTTAGAATCGGCAGAAACCGGAAATCGTACATTAAACGAGGAGGTCTTCTTATTGAAACACGGAATGTAATTAAGTTACTTTAATTTTAGAATCTAGTCATTTCTCAATTTCAAGAATATCTTTTGAAAGTAAACGACTATCTCTGAGACATTAAGGAAAATGTTTAAAATGAATGAATATCTGTGAAAAATGAAGAAATATATCTTGAAAATGAAGGAATGTCTGTTGAAAATGAAGACATATGTTTTGAAAATGAAGGAATACATTTAGAACAATGAGCAATATCTATTGAAATTGAAGGTTTTACTTTTGTACATGAATGAATATCTCTTGAATATGAAATTTTAATATACATTACCTAATATTGCTTTATCTCGTAGGAATAATGTTTGAAAGTGACAGAATATCTCTTAAACATTACTACTATCTCTTGACACTAAATGATTACCTTTTGTACTTGAAGGTAAATCTGCTGAAGATTTCTGAGTAAGGTCAAAATTAAAGGAAGCTACAACTTTAACTTTACTGCGATAGCGGATGGTTTGACTCTACGGGGAACTGCCCCTTGGCAAGTCCCTCCCTTTTCCACTAAAAAAATTAGGTGAAACTCTGTAAGTTAGAGCTCTCAGGGGTCCATAGGGCTTTCGGGGGGTCCATAGGGCTCTCAGGGGTCCATAGGGTTCTCGGGTGGCCCATTGGGCTCACAGGGGCTCCATAGAGCTCGCAAGGGTTCCACAGGGCCATCCCACCTCAGGGGGGACACTCCAGCGTTAGAGGACTTTTGTTGTTTCACATTGCTCCAGAAGCGCTTGTTCTTGACATCTTTGGTCGGGATGTCTTACTCTGAGAAGATGACGTTCATGTAGTTCCAATATGATCTGCGCAGTAAGCGTTGAATGGTCTGACGGAGCCTCAGTACCTCCTCTCTCAGTTCAATCGAGGCATTATTCTTCCTACGTTTTTATTGGTGGTCTCTCCTGTGGATGAGCCTACGGATTTCAGCTGTGACCCATATCCTAGGTTTGGTAATCTTGTGTGGTATGAATTTATTTTTTCACTGCATCAGTGATTGTAGTCTTAAATTCTCTCACAGCTCTTCTGTTGTCGCTCTACTCTGAATCCCCTGCATGTTTGAGCTTAGCTCTGTGGTTGCAATCCTTAGGCCATCCCTGTCTGCCTTGGCATAAATTGGGATTTCTCTAATGATTTGTTTCTCTTTTAGTGTGTTGATCTGAAATTAACAATAAGGAATGCAGTGGTCCGAAATCCCGGAGATGACCTCAACTTTTGGGACATGATGTGGACAATTGGTGTGGAGTAGGTCAAGAGTGTTTTCCCCCCTCGTGGGTTCTTTAACCAGCTGTTCCAGACCATGGTTGTTAGTTATTTCCATGAATTCTAAGTGTACAACATGGTATGGTGACTTGGGCTTCAAGGCAGGAATCTGCCAATTCCAACCAGGAAAGTTAAAATCCCCTCCTATAAGGAGAAAAGCGTTCTTCGACAGTGTTGCTCTGTAAAGCGATACCTCGAACCTCCTCAGGTTTGGTTCAACTGCTGTGTTGGGTCGGTAATAGGCACAAACGTAAAGTGTGCGTCTACCCTTTAGTTTCAATTTCACCCACAGGATCTCGCAGTCGTCAACATCTAGTTCTGGAACAGCGTGGCAGTCCAAGTTCTGATGGACAGCAACAAGCACTCCTCCTCCTCTGTCTTTTCTGTCTCGACGGAATAATTTGTACATATCCAGTACAACCTCTGCGTTGGCTATGGAGGGATTCAGCCATGTTTCTGTGCCCAAGATCATGTCGGGTTTTAGGCAGTTAATAGGATTTGCTATTTCTACTATCTTACCACTTGCAGACTGGAAGTTTACATTCAAAATTGGCAATGACCTGTGTCTCCATTTGTCTTGTTGACTGCAGCACGTAGGAGTAGAGCAGTGTGGTGGTTGAAAACTTTTAGTGTCCGTTGGTTTGGAGGTTGAGGGATTCAGAGAGAAATCTGAGAAAGGTAGAGTCTGTCCCTGCACTATATGCGTCAAACACAGACTGACTAATATGGCAGCCGCTGACAGTACAGTGCCATTGGCACGTCAGAATTTTTAGCAAGCTGGTTGTAATTAGATGTGTCTATGCTTTGGCATTGACGATGGAACCATTGCCCACATTGTTCACAGCCAACGCTTCTGTCCTCCACATTTACAACATGATCACATGCTCCGCTGTTCCATGATGACTGTGTTTTTGAACATGTCGAGGTATGCAAGGGAGAACAGCCAGCACTGGTAGTAACGTTCTCTATGTACAATGTCTATAAACACACAGTGAGCAGTACCAACTATGCGGAAAACTGTCTTCCTACTGATGTCCAAATTGTCATATATAAGGGCCTATTTCTTTTCTCTCGGCATCACGGATGAACAATTTATATACCAGAGCCGTTACTACAATGGTGTATAGTGTAATATTGTATTTGAACATACCACAAGTCACTGCGTGCGTTTCTTTCTGAGAGCACACACAGAAATAGAGCTTCGCTGCGCTTCAAGTAAGACAGGAAGTGTTAACAAAAATGTCTTTTTCTTCTCTCATGTAGTGGTATAAATATAAGCATTGGTGTAGTCACACATTTTCAACATGATATCCTGACTGAAAAAGAGTGAGAAAATTCCCTGTGGACGATAATTTGATTGTAAACTGTAGATTAGCATGACATAGAAGCAGGATTTTATTGATCTAACGCACACATAACAATAATATTACAGTTGTAATAATTAGGATAAGAAAGTGATATTTAAAAAAAAAGAATAAAATGTAAATCTTAGACCTATGACTATAGTTATTATAGCCTGTTCAATTCAATTATACATATGTAATATCAAATAATCTTTACCAGGAATTTTAGTTTTGCATCTTATTTCTAGTTCACTAGTTGGCTGCTTTTCAAAATCCTAAGCTATAAATTGAGACCAAGATTTCTTTTAGGGAGAAATGTAGGTGTGGCTTGATGGGGTTCCTAGGCCTGGTCAACATTCATCCTCTTCTTCGTGATTCATAATGTTGTTTTTTTCCAAGTCCACAAGTCAATATTAGCTGCACTGATTAGAGAAAACAAATGGTTTCAATATTATATAATACTCGCATAAATGACCCGATGTTCTCGGGATGATAATGGTATGTCATTTGCGATACTATCTAAATGCTAATGCAAAAACTCATCCCAATTCTTGACTTTTAAGATTTAATATTTACGTTTCTACCATTATTAAGTTTTGAGAAGTGTTTATCTGCTATACATGATACACGTACCCTACACCGTTTCACCCTCCAAAATTACCTATCCCCCTCTAAACATTACCCATCTAAATTATGAATGATGAATGTGAAATAAACACAAATGAGCACACAAAGAATAATTCAATTTTCTCGTAAAGTTAATAATATCTATCTGAAGCTCTATCGTGTCTGTACGTCTCTGTCCCTGTTAATCCTTTATATATGCAGCATAAGCACCGCCTTCCAGAAACTACTCAGACCTTTGTTTACGTTTCTTGGCAAATCAAGAACGTTCGACAGGAGACTAGGAGACATACTAACCATGTTTAAATGGTAGTCGGTTATAAACACGATGCAACAAAGAGATTTAAACCACGCCCACAACAAACCTTACCGTCTGCTAGGAATCTAATGTTGGGTAAAAAAAAAGTTCACGCATGGGGAAAAGTGTTGTTGAGCCTTCTCGTCCATGAGGGGCATCCACCGATCATCGTCGGCGTCTGCAGTTCCTCCAAGGGCGTAGGCCACCTACGAGAGACCTCCAGGCATCTCTATCCTGGGCCAGCTTCTCCAGGATCTTCCATTCATGGCCAATTTTCTTGATGTCTGTCTCCAATTCTCGGCGCCAAGTGTTTCTTGGACGGCCTCTTTTCCGCTTACCCTGTGGGTTCCATTTCAGGGCTTGCTTTGTTATGTTAGAAGCAGGTTTTCTTAGTGTATGACCAATCCACCTCCACCGCTTCTGGAGAATCTCTTCCTCAATGGGTTTCTGTTTTGTCCGCTGCCACAGTTCCTGGTTGCTGATTTTGTCTGGCCAGTGAATTCTTAGAATCTTTCTTAGACAGTTGTTGATGAAGGACTGGATTCTGGTAAGGTTTACGGCCGTTGTTCTCCATGTCTCGGCTCCATATAGCAGCACAGGTTTTACCATAGCGTTAAAAATCCTTACTTTTACCTTGCTGCCTAAGTTGTTAGAGACCCAAACATTCTTGAGTTGTTGGAAGGCTGCTCTTGCTGAAAGCCGAAGCTGGCGAAAAGCTACATAACAAATACCAAATGATTTAAATATGTTGTCATCCAAGTAAAAATGTACACATCTTTTTTTTTTCTTTCTCCGATATGTATTTACCCAAGAAGGTTAATTATTAATCAAATTAATTCCTTTATTCTGGGAGGTATCGTGTATTGCCTTGGGCAAAATGAACATACATCTTATTTTTTCACAAATGTAATACCATAGGAGTTAACTCTCATGTCATACACGCAAGAATTTAAGCATCTTATTTTCTACCTACGACATGTATTTATCCAGGGAAATTAATTATTTATAAAATTAATTCCTTTATTTTGAGACGTATCTTGTGCTGCCTTGAGCTAAATGAAAAGACCCATTTTGTAAAAATAGAATGTAGCATCTCATTTTTCACAAATGTAATCCCATATGATTTAAATATATTGTCATCCTCGTAAAAATGTCCACATCCTATTACCTACCTCGGATATGAATGTACCCAAGAAGGGTATTTATTTATTAAATTCATTCTTTTATTTTGAGACGTATCTTGTGCTGCCTGGGGACAAGTGACCAGCCCCTCACCCACCCAGATTTAAATAAATTTTTAAAATCTTACACCGGATTGTAGTCTCTTCCATACCCAAACTAACATATTTTGAACTTCATAATATGGTTCGTTCTTATTTGTATGAGGTATAATTGGATCATTCAATGCTATGAACTATGGAGTTGCGCTGCACTGAATTACTGAGACCAAATTCTCTTAATAGAATTATATTTAAATGTTAGTTTTTATTACGTTCAAAATTTAAGAAAAGTTTAAAAGAGGCGAAATTTTTAAATGTAAAAATATCCAAAGCAGAATGTTTGTGGTTGTTTTATTAACAATTTAAAAAGCAATCAATTGCATTTATTAAATTTACTTTTAAGTAGATAAAATCCATCGTCAGTTTTATAAATTTAAAGAAACCTAAGAAATTTAGCGAAATAGGGTATTCTCATGGGCGCCCGCAGAAAACTTTCTAGGGGGGGGGGGGGGGGATTGGATAAACTTTCCGGGGGGGGGGGAAAAAAAATAACTTTCCAGGGGGGGGGGCAAAAAAATCTTAAGTAATGTTTTAATATAGTTTTAATTTACTGCAGCGAATTTGTATGGTGAACAAATGGACAGGACATCAGCCTAGTTATTTTGTCTTTATTTTCTCTTTACTTTAATAAATTTGTTGTCTATTTTTGTCTAAAAATTTTTATCCAATCAATCCAGGGGGGGGGGGGGCAAGTGCCCTACCTCGCCACTACCTGCGGGCGCCCATGGGTATTCGCACTATGACTTCATTTGCTTGATTATTTAGGACATATTAATTTTAATTTTATTTCGTTATAATAACAATGCACTAGAAGACGCACTAAGAACGACTTATGTTGGGTTTTCCCGATAAATGTGATTACGGTGAAATTCTTTGTTCATTTTTATTTTTTTATTTTTTTTTCATTACTTTCAAACACATATAAATGCTTAAATAGTTCCTTAGTTGACACTTTAAACGTATTTGTAATTTATAATAATATAACTTGAAGTTTAAATAAAATAAAAGCTGATTTAAAATATTTTTTTGCCCATTTAAATTTATGCAATTTCGGTAAAATAACAGAAAATAACCATGATTGTTTTTAGGAATCATAACGTACTTAAATCGTATAGGCTCTTTGGCGTTATGTCACTGTAGTTGATTTATATATATATATATATATATATATATATATATATATATATATATATATATATATATATATATAAGGCCATATGAAGTAAACTATGTAACACATATTTGAAAAAAAAAAGAATTAGGCCTAACAACTTCCATTATTTACTCATTAGAGTTCAGCAAAGCACACAAACATAAACAACAATGAAAACTAAAATCAGCTGTTTGATCAGCTAATTAAATTATATAAACAAACTTTACATACACTTCTATTTTTATGTTTAAAGCCAAAACAAATTAAAAATAAAATTATAAGACTTCGGTATGATCCGCGAAGTGCCGAAGTATCGTGATTTCGTGGTTAAAATGGTGACCTCCACTATTTTTTTTACCGAGGGTTAGTTCGGATTTTGTTCTGCTAATGTTAGTTTAGTTAATTAATTCTACTTCCACCCTCAACTTAAAGCAGATATGTTTGTTCTGCTAATGTTAGTTTAGTTAATAAATTCTACTTCCACCCTCAACTTAAAGCAGATATGTTTGTTCTGCTAATGTTAGTTTAGTTAATAAATTCTACTTTCACCCTCAACTTAAAGCAGGTTTGTTTGTTGCTCATTTGACACTTTTCTTTTAGAAAAAAAATTGATTGTTTGACTTAAAAAATTAGTAGTAAATAATTGCTAATTTGACTCATTCATAATTTTTTTGTAAAAAATATGAATTAAAAAATAGAAAATAGCAATTTTAGATGAAGGCATAAATAAAAACATATCACATTTTGTTGAACTGAGTAAACATAGGCAGCGCTGGTTGAAAAAACAGAAAATAATATTTAACTACAGGATTTTGCAATTGAGTGCTAATCTATTCACTGTAATCAACCGGTCACACTCATCACGTGATGGAAAATAGTTTGCAAGTGCATCATATTAGTTAACAATATGATTACTACACTCCAACAGGCTCAACCATCTCGTGGAACACAGCTGCACTAAACGTAGAGTGTCTGCTTTCACGAACTCTTGAAACTCTTTGTACAACTGTAATCTTTTGCAACTATGTGAAAAATGGCTGTGAATGTCTCTGCATAGCTGTTCCATAAATTTAGGAAATATTTTACATGCATCAGCTGCACATAGAGCAGCTCCATGGCATATGCAGTGTATATGAAATATATTTGGTTGTACACTTCTGAAACGAAAAAGCACGGCATTTTTGGCTCCCTTTGTTCGTTTAGAGCTGAAATATTTAGCGATTTTTGAATCAGGAAACCAATCTGCAACATTTCCCGAGATGTCGTCCATTAAACTTAGTGGCAAGTTTTTTCTTGCGACAAAATTTTCCACTTTTAATTCACATTCTCACTGCGGCTATCGTCTTCGCTTGTATTCATCTTCACCGCCATTTTTTTAAAAACAGATACTATTGTTATATTTATGTCGTCATAATTTATGCGTAATTGTGACGTAACGATCTGTCGAAACAAGTCCAACTTGCCGCGATGCGTCTCGCCGCGCGAGCCTAGCTGTCCAGAAAGCTCTTACAGTTTATTGATAGAGCGCGGGATGCCACTAAACCAATTTAAACATTAAAATTTGACTCCAGAAACCAGAGATCACCAACCTGATTGACAAGGGGGGGGGGGGGGGGGTTAACGTTGAGATTCCATGTCTTGTCGATTTTTTTACGGACGTCTTCATTTTTTAACGGAATTTTACGGACAGGCAATTTTACGACAAATCTTTACGGACTGTCCGTAGATTTCGGACGGTTGGCAACCCTGTCGGGGATTAATCGAAGTTAATTTCGATGTTTTCTAAACTCAATTTTGATTTTAAAATAATAATAATAAGTGTGATTATTATATGAAAGCAGCTAGCTCAATTCGAGTTGCGACAAGAAAACAACATGGATGACGAGAACGTGTATGAGTAGGTCAGTTCTAGTAGGTCGTGCTTGGTCGCGGGCACAACATTTAAAAAAAAAAAAAATGATACTATTTTTAAAACCTTCTTTTTTTTTATTTAAAAAAAAATTATTCTAGAGTGTTTTATTATTTTAAGAGAAAGAAATTACAAATTCATGTTTACCTCATGGAACTGCCAAGGGTGAAAGACTACGGCTACAGTCAGATTCATTAAAACAAGTTTACAAAACAATCGAAAATTAATTGTCACCCTCTGATATTTGGGAAAATTGTCAGAGCATTTGTTTAAAGAATTTCACTAGGTTTAAAGGCTTCTATCATTATTAATATTATACTTACACTACAACATGTGTTTATTCTTTTTTCCAATTAGGGCCATCATTAAACGACGTCAAGCAAATTTGAACAATTTTTAACCCCCTCCCCCTTTGTCACAAAACGTTACAAAATGTTAGACCCCCCCCCCTTTAAACGACGTCAAGCAAATTTGAACAATTTTTAACCCCCTCCCCCTTTGTCCCAAAACGTTACAAAATGTTAGACCCCCCCCCCCCTTAAATAAAACGTCAGAAATATGTGCTACTACCCCCCCCTCCTTATAAAAATTCCCTGTGTCCACTACTGTCCTCTACAAACCATTGACAAATTCACCAACCATGGATATCTAATTACTGCGCCTGTGTCCGAAATTTCACTATAACAGGGCACTTAGCCAAGAGTAAAAGTACCTATCCAGCCCTGAGGTGTCGAAGACCAGAAAATTATATTTGCTGCATTTGCTAGCTTATGCTTTTTTTTTTTTTTACCAATCAGTTGTTGTGCATTTTGATTAGCAGCAGTAAATGTTTTCTGGTGAATTTTGTTTGCACATTACTTGAATTGGTAATTTTTTCTTTCTTTATAAAAAGTTAATTAAAGAAATAAAACTATGATAACGAAATTATGTAATTATTTTTTTATATTTAAATTGTATTACCATATAATCTATACGGTGGGTTGGGGGATGTTTAAAATGGTGTGGGGCTGCAGTGATGCAGGAAGGTTAAGTATCCCTGCCCTGGAGCAGTTACTAAGATCGCCCTGCCCTTGATCAACCATTTTTTTTCGTTCCTTCCAATTTCACATGGTAGTCTAAATTATATGACTCTCGTCTACACATTTTGACATAAATTCTCTTACTGTCAGTATGCCACTACAGCCATTTTCTCCTCAGTGGTGGCCTGTGACTCGATCAGAGGCCAACCTAGTGCTTTTCTCAGTGATCGTAGTTGAAATATATGATAATAATTCTTGTATGAAATAATAAACTCAACAAATGTCTCGTTGTAATTTAGGGTAATAAAGGGCAATTCTTTACTTTATTATTCCGTTTTTCATGTGACGTCACACTGCTTAAGGCTCCCCCTCCCCCTCGTCACACATAGTCACAAAAATGTTACCCCCCCTCCCCCACTCGAAGTGTGATTTCATTTAGTTGGATCGTTAAATAGTACATCCAGGAACGCCAAGGCATCAATTATGTACGCCACTTAATGGGATAAGTCTAATAAGTTTATTTTTTCCTAACGTGTGAACTGATAAAAAAGATTCGACCAAATTTCCGTTCGATCAATTTACCGTCTACGAAAATTCTTTCGATCAAATTTTCGCTAACCATTTTGTTTAATAGTGCAAAATGATTTTGACTGTGTTTTTAGATATCTAGCTCAATTTTGGAAATGTAAAAGAGATGCCATGAGAAAAAACTCGTTAAAAAATCTTCGGCTATATTTATTTTGTGTTTGTTTGTTGTTTTTTTTTTCGGTATTTTTTTTCCTTCAATTAGTTTATGAAATGCACCGTAGAATTGAATTCTGGGAAATGTTGATCTAAATGTTGTAGATTTGAGGTACAACATTAGGGTTTTGTTTAAATTGCATTCTTATTTAGGAAATAGTCCCACGATTTCACGGACTATTTTATACAATTTTTCTGACGATAATGAGACAGAATAAAGATACCTACACAATACTTCAACTGTTTATAATTTAATTTATTATTGTATGAAGAAAGTTTTGTAAAGATATAAATTCAAATCCCTCGTCGTCGCCCCCCCCCCCAATTCAAACTCACACCAAAGAAAAAACATTAATCAGGATTATTGTTTGCGTCCTTGAGTGTTGTTTCCACCAAATCCACTATGTTAGCATTGGTGTATTCGTCTTTTCCAAGTTAAATTCTGTACAGTTAATGCTAAAAATTATGAAGAATTTTTTTTTAAATTCAATAATTCGATTTTAAGATGTTTTAACATCCTTGTTGCATTTGATGCTATATAATTTAATACTTAAGTAAAAAGGCCCTATCTCCCATAATGTTTACTAAAACCTTTGCCTAACACAGAACGTAGATTGGTGTTAAGACATCCTGACACAGAACGTAGATTGGTGTTAAGACATCCTGACACAGAACGTAGATTGGTGTTAAGACATCCTGACACAGAACGTAGATTGGTGTTAAGACATCCTGACACAGAACGTAGATTGGTGTTAAGACATCCTGACACAGAACGTAGATTGGTGTTAAGACAAACGTGCATTGATCAATTATAGTATGAGAAAATGTCTTCCCATTTTGTGTGTGAAAGATGTACATCTTTACAGCTTGTATCTATGTGTACCTGAATGTATTTATATGTACTAATGTTTATTTGTTTTATTTATTTATTCCGTGTTTTTTTGTTGTTTAAATAAGAAATAGAGTGATATACCTCAACCAGCTAAACTAACCCAACCACATGAACTATCTCAATCACCTCCACTATCTCAAACACCTCAGTCACATCAACCACCTCAACCTCCTCAGTCACCTCAACCACTTCAGTCACCTCAACCACTTCAGTCATCTCAAATAACCCAACCACATGAACTAACTCAATCACCTCAACTATATCAACTACCTCAGTCATATCAACCACCTTAACCCCCTCAGTCACCTCAACAACTTCAATCTTCTCAACCACTTCAGTCACCTTAACCACTTCAATCACCTCAACCACTTCAGTCACCTCAACCATTTCAATCTTCTCAACCACTTCAGTCACCTCAACAACTTCAGTCACCTCATCCACTTCAGTCACCTCAACCATTTCAATCACCTCAACCACTTCAGTCACCTCAACAACTTCAGTCACCTCATCCACTTCAGTCACCTCAACAATTTCAGTCACCTCATCCACTTCAGTCACCTCAACAACTTCAGTCACCTCATCCACTTCAGTCACCTCAACCACTTCAGTCACCTCAACAACTTCAGTCACATCAACCACTTCAGTCATCTCAATCACTTCAGTCACCTCATCCACTTCAGTCACCTCAACCATTTCAATCTTCTCAACCAATTCAGTCACCTCAACAACTTCAATCACCTCAACAACTTCAGTCACATCAACCACTTCAGTCATCTCAATCACTTCAGTCACCTCAACCATTTCAATCTTCTCAACCAATTCAGTCACCTCAACAACTTCAGTCACGTCAAATAACTCAACCACCTAAACTAACTTAACCAACTCATTCACCTCAACCGCCTGAACTCTACCAGTGGATGCTATAGGATCACTGTCTTAGGCATATTTTGAACAATTCAAATTGTTGCACATTGCTGGAAGCAATAACTTTCTAAAATTGTTACTTAAAATTACAGGTAATAACTTACGACATGTATGACATTGTTTATCGAATATTCAGTCAAATTAAAACAGTCGTGATCTATTTCTTTCATTGAAGATTAGGCGTAAACAATTTGCAATTTATTATTAATAATTTGGAAAAAAAATTAACGTTGAAACATTTTCATTAGAAAAGAAAGATGTAAACATAAATAAAAAAATTAAAATCAATAACAAAGTGAATTTATATACAAAGAAACGTCATCAGTCTTGTTCTTATTAACCATGTCTATAAATGGCCAGGATGATTGGGAGCAACAGGACGTTTAAAAAAGCGAGGGCTTTGATTACGTGTGACGAGTTGAGTTCCCCTTTAGAAGGCTGGCTGGAACTTCGCCCATTTGAAGGCTGGCTAGAACATCGCACCGTTGAAGGCTGGCTCGAACTTCGCCCCTTTGAAGGCTGGCTGGAACTTCGCCCCTTTGAAGGCTGGCTAGAACTTCGCCCGTTTGAAGGCTGGCTGGAACTTCGCCCTTTGAATGCTGGCTGGAACTTCGCCCCTTTGAAGTCTGGCTGGAATTTCGCCCCTTTGAAGGCTGGCTGGAACTTCGCCCCTTTCAAGGCTGGCTCGAACTTTGCCCCTTTGAAGGCTGGCTCGAACTTTTCCCCTTTGAAGGTTGGCTGGAACTTCGCCTCTTTGAAGGCTGGCTGGAACCTCGCCCCATTAAAGGCTGAATGGAACTTTGACCTTTGAAGGCTGGCTGGAACTTCGCCCCTTTAATTAAAGGCTTGCTGGAACTTCGCCACTTTAAAGGATGGCTGGAACTTCTCCACTTTAAAAGCTGTCTTCATCTTCGCCCCTTTGAAGGCTGGCTGGAACTTCGCCTCTTAACTGTTGCCTGTGAAACATGACGAGAACGGTCGTTCAATGAGATGGTTTTGATCGGTGTCAAGAAAGTAGCTCTGTTAGAACTGTCCATCCACTTTTAGCTCAAGAGCCGTTTTGACAACAACAATAAAAATTACAATTTGAAAACCCTTCATTAGAAAAGAAAGTTGTAAACATTAAAAAAAGTACACTGAAATCCATAAGAAAGTGAAAATCAAAGAAAGGTCATCAGAGTCTCGTTCTTATATACCATATCTGTCAATGGCCAGGATAAGTGGGAAGCACAGGACGTTTTAGAAAACGATTGCTTTGATCCAATGCGATGACTTGGGTTCCCCTTTTGATGGCTGGCTGGATGTTTGCGGCTTTTGGAGGCTGGCTGGAACTTTGCCTCTATGAAGGCTGGGTGGAACTTCGCCCCTTTGAAGGCTGGCTGGAACTTCGCCCCTTTGAAGGCTGGCTGGAAATTAGCCTCTTTGAAGGCTGGCTCGAACTTCGCCCCTTTGAAGGCTGGCTGGAAATTCGCCCCTTTAAAGGCTGGCTGGAACTTCGCCTTTTGAAGGCTCTTTGAAGGCTAGCTGGAACTTCGCCCCTTTAAAGACTGGCTTGAACTTCACTCCTTTGAAGGCTCGCTGGAACTGCTCCTCTCCATTGTTGACTGTGAAAATTGACGAGAACGGTCGTTTAATGAGACGGTTTTGATTGATGTGAACAACCCACGGGCTTTTTCCACTCCAGCCGTTATAAATGCAGGCTTCACTGCTTGATTAGACTTACATTAAACATCTTGCACAGAATGTAGCTCTGTTAGTACTGTCCATCCAATTTTATCTCAAAGGAGGTTTTGAGAACAAAAATAAAAATAAATTTTGAAAATCTTTCATTAGAAAAGAAAGTTGTAAATATTTTTTTTAAACGTACTCTGACATCCATAAGAAAGTGAATATCAAAGAAACGTCATCAGAGTCTCGTTTTTATATACCATATCTGTCAATGGCCATGATAAGTGGGAACCACAGGACGTTTAAGAAAACGAGTGCTTTGATCCCGTGCGACGAGTTTGGTGCCCCTTTTGAAGGCTGGCTGGATGTTTGCGTCTCCTCTGTTGCCTGAATGTCAGGTTTGACTGCTTGGGTGAGTTTTTTTTTACTTTCTTGAACTGAGAGAAATTCGATAAGACTTTCTTTACACTTGAGTTGTGCCTTTTCACAGAGGTCGATGGCAGTCTGGACAAATGAGAGCGGTAAATGTCCAAGAGGAGTCAGTCGTGCCAAGATAAATGTGCAGACGTCTGGATCCTGTGTACAAATTTGAACAACTTTAGTGATGACGGTAACTGGATACGATTTAAACTCCTCTACAACATTTTTGACAGTTTGACACTGGGAACTGCTGCCCTTACATAGCGTTGTGACTTTGTTTAATACGTCTTGTGGAATCTTCGATAAGACGCTAGCCAGGTCATTCCAGCAAAGGGGTGGACATATGTTCAAGGTTAGCTGTGGTACTATTTGTTTACCGAGCCAGCCAGCTATACTATGAACTGTAGATTTTTAAAAAAAGATTATTAATACCAAAGAATAAATTAGGATTGTTTTATTTAAAAATAATTGTAAAATTATTTTTTTTAAACGAAACAAGATTGCTTTCATATATAATTCCCCAATATGGAATAACTGGGTTACTTTAAGACAGGGTTCACCATTACTGAATAACTGGGTTACTTTAAGACAACATTCACCAATATTGACTAACTGGGTTACTTTAAGACAGCATTCACCACTATTGAATAACTGGGTTACTTTAAGACAACATTCACCACTATTGAATAACTGGGTTACTTTAAGACAACATTCACCACTATTGAATAACTGGGTTACTTTAAGACAACATTCACCACTATTGAATAACTGGGTTACTTTAAGACAACATTCACCACTATTGAATAACTGGGTTACTTTAAGACAACATTCACCACTATTGAATAACTGGGTTACTTTAAGACAGCATTCACCATTATTGAATCACTAGGTTACTTTGAGAAATATTTCCCCTATATTGAATAATTAGGTTACACTGAGACATCATTCACCGATATTAAATACCACTTAATTGTTAAGACATATCTGTTCAACTGATATTTAAACGCCGGACTATCACAGACATAATGAAAGGCTAACACGCCTATTAGGAACCGTGCAAAAGGGGGCTGACTTATGTTTTCCCTAATGTATTTAAATATTGGTCTTGCGGTTTTAAAATTAATGTATAAATTTATATTTTTTATGGTAAAACTGATCACATGCTATGGTGTGTTTGGACCATTCAACGCAAGAGGTCGTCGACTACAAATTATCGAGTTATTTGCGAAAAGAAATTCTTTCGTACATCTTAGGGTGGCCACAGTGTGAGAGCTTTCGTTGCATTTTATATATCAAAATTTGAAAAAGTAGTGCCTCGAGCAGAATGCCACGCTTTTCACACTTCACACTTCCTTGTGCAGAGATACCATTACTTAATGTCTGTTATATTAAAGACTTACCGTCCCACTTAGTCTCTTTTGTGGGGGCCGCTGTCCTTCTGATGCCCGCTGTACCACTGTATCCAGCTGTCCAGTCCATAAGCAACACGATGGTTAATATCGAGAACGGCACCATCCTATAGAACTTCATCTCCATCACCTTGATTAATCCGCTGGATACCAGACCAGATGGTTTTCTCAAATCAAATCAGCTCTATATAAAGCACACACAAAATTGACACGTGACAGATACAGTTCCGCGCATGCGCATACGAAGACCAAGCGGCGACTATTATTATAGTGGTTCTCAAATTCTTTAAAGTATTTAACGGAATATTCGATTAATTTTTTGGTTTATGTTTTAATGTAATGCTTAAATGTGGAGAAACGTATTATTTCAATACTATTACTTGATAATGATATGTGTTTTTGATATGAGCATATAATAATTATTTTTTTTATATGATAGAAATGTGAAAGTTCGGAGTAACTGTTCAGATTATTTCATTAATTATCAACACTCCCCATTCCCATCCCAGTAGGTGCGATCGTGGTCAAACCAGAGCTGCCACTCACTTTTTAAAACATTCCCAAGATTTGGTCCAACAAATTCCCAAGATTTCCTAAGATCATAAAACAAATAAGAGTTTTTGTAAAGGGTATTTCTATATAATTAATGTATTAATAGATTGAATTAATGTATTGTATCAATAGCTGGAATTAATGTAATGTATCAATAGCTTGAATTAATGTATTGTAACAATAGATCGAATTAATGGATTGTATCAATAGCTCGAATTAATGTATTGAATCAATAGCTCAAATTAATGCAATGAATCAATAGCTAGAATTAATGTATTGTATCAATAGCCCTAATTAATGTATTGTATCAATAGCTCGAATTAATGTATTGTATCCATAGCTCGAATTAATGTATTGCATCAATAGCTTGAATTAATGTATTGCATCATGGTACAGTAATTGAATGAAATGTGTTTAATAATACATTTTTAAAAAAAATCTTTTTCACAATAAATATATTTTAAAAAAAATTAATTTCTTTTAATTTATAATTCAAATGTATATATACACTGGAGTAAGGCTACAAAATATTGTCTCCAAATTCTCTGGTAAAAATATCATCAACAAAACATGCGTAATAGAAGTCACTTGAAAACATAGCTCACACTCACAAGGCTAATCAACATAGAGTTCCTTTTAAATGGGAAAATGTAGCTCATCAAAAATTGTTTTTTCTTATTGCAAGTCTGTTGATTAGTTATGAGGTTTTCAGAGCAATTAAGCAGAATTTAATAATAATATTTGTAGTTAAAATGAAATGATATTATTTAATCATTATGAAGACAATAAGTATTTTTATTTTAATTGTAAATTTACATTACACAAATTTTTTTTTGAAACAAAACGCTTAAATGAACTTTTCAGTTATAATCCTATAATCTATAATTTTAATATCTTAATTACCTGTGTCAATCTACAAACATTTTTTTTCCAATTGATGAAAATTAAGCTGGATTGTTTACAAATGCATCATAGGTTGTCCACGAATATTTTTTTCTTTTTCATCTAATCAAACACACTTTGTAGTAGTAATTGAAATGCATCAATTTTAACTATAGATTATTGATTGAAAATCGTGACATTTTATGTCTGGTGTTTCGACTCTCCTATGACTAATTGGCATGAATGGCGGCTTGATTGGCAATGTTGGCTCACCGTTGGAGTTTCATTGATTTTGTCTCACCGATGTTCAAGAAATAAATTTAATACTGTATATACAATACAATGTTTTCACTATGAAATAAATTTGAAAAAAATCTCAACCCTTTATTTATGCATTTCAATTATTTTGACGTTTCACCAAGTGTTTATGTTTCATTAATGAGGACTTTTGTAGTTTTCATTGTGAGTTTTCAACATTTGTCCTGCTGCAGCCAGTCCTTGAATACAGGACCCTTTTGTAGTTTTCATTGTGAGTTTTCAACATTTGTCCTGCTGCAGCCAGTCCTTGAATACAGGATCCTTTTGTAGTTTTCATTGTGAGTTTTCAACATTTGTCCTGCTGCAGCCAGTCCTTGAATACAGGACCCTTTTGTAGTTTTCATTGTGAGTTTTCAACATTTGTCCTGCTGCAGCCAGTCCTTGAATACAGGATCCTTTTGTAGTTTTCATTGTGAGTTTTCAACATTTTCAACAGATAGAATCTGCGTTGTCCTTGTCCTGCTGCAGCCAGTCCTTGAATACAGGACCCTTTTGTAGTTTTCATTGTGAGTTTTCAACATTTTCAACAGATAGAATCTGCGTTGTCCTTGTCCTGCTGCAGCCAGTCCTTGAATACAGGATCCTTCAGCCGTTGTCCTTGTCCTGCCGCGGGCCGGTGCTTGAATTCAGGATCTTTCAGCCATTCTAAGTTGAATTTTTTATTATACCATTTACATTTTGTCTTTCATTTTTCCAGTTTTGGTGAATACATCGCCTGCTCATTCACTTTTTGGCTCGTACATTGTTTCGTATGGTTTCTATTATTGCTAATGTCTAATAGCCTAACAATAAAGTTTCCCATTCCGTTCCTACCCCCCACCCCCCCCCCCCTTTTTCCCAGATTCTATATTAATAGTATAAATTGACTTCCTTTGAAATTTTAAGATTTATGATCAGTTTATTTATTGTTGAGACTGTCCTATGCATATGATGTACACGGTAAATTTGAACAATATTCAACCCGTTGATGTAGTTTGTAAATCTACAAAGTAAAAAAAAAAAATTGAAATTGTTAACTGTTACTTTTTCATACTTTTCACAATGTTTTAAACTTTAATTTCAGAAGATTTATTATTTATTTTATGAGGGTTTTAGAAATTAAAACCATTTGTTATGCAGAGAAGAATTATTACAATTAATATTTTCCTCGTTACTTTAAAAATTATGTTCCTTTATTTTCAATTAAAATTTAATCACATATATTGTTTGGGTTTTTCGAAAAAAAAGATTTTTAAAAAATCGTTCCTCCGGTTAAGATTTCCCAAGGTTTTGCCTAATTTTCAAAATTATTCCCCATATCCCGGGGGGAATTCCCGAGATCTTGGGAAATTTCCCAAGGTGTGAGATCCCTGGTCAACACCCCCCATGGTTAAAATAGTCATCCCCTCAAAAACCCATTCCTTTGACTTAAGCATAAAAGCCAGTATCATTAATTTTGCTTTGACAAGCGAACCGCGTATTAGAATCCTCTTTTCACCCATTAAAAGTTGAATGAAATCACTTCCTTAGGGAAATATGCATTTCAGTTTTTCTTACTTTAAAACAATTATTGAACTACTTTTTAGCTTATATTTAATCAACATTCGATTTTTCGATGTCCACAACTTCATTCAATAAGCCTGATATTTCCTGTCAACTAAATATCAGCTGCTTTGTTGTCTCTGCATTTTTGCTCTTAAAGGCTTCAGTCTTGTTTCCTCAGCCTTTAATAATGCACCATGTGTTTCTATTTTCTTCACCATGACCAAAGTATGATGCTATGCCCTAGTTACGGTAGTTACGGTAATGTTTCTAAAGTTAGTATTACGTTAGTTACTCTTAACATGGTTAGTGTTACAATGGTTCGTGTTACTATGGTTAGTGTTAATATGTTTAGTGGTAGTATTGTTAATATTAGTGTGTTTAGTGTTACTATGGTTAGTGTTACTGTTATTTTTACTAAGATTTGTGTTACTAAGGCTAGTGTTACTAAGGCTAGTGTTACTAAGGCTAGTGTTACTATGGTTAGTGTTACTAAGGCTAGTGTTACTATGGCTAGTGTTACTAAGGCTAGTGTTACTATGGCTAGTGTTACTAAGGCTAGTGTTACTATTTGGCTAGTGTTACTAAGGCTAGTGTTACTAAGGCTAGTGTTACTATGGCTAGTGTTACTAAGGCTAGTGTTACTATGGCTAGTGTTACTAAGGCTAGTGTTTCTATTTGGCTAGTGTTACTAAGGCTAGTGTTACTAAGGCTAGTGTTACTATGGCTAGTGTTACCAAGGCTAGTGTTACTATGGCTAGTATTACTAAGGCTAGTGTTAATATTTGGCTAGTGTTACTAAGGCTAGTGTTACTAAGGCTAGTGTTACTATGGCTAGTGTTACTAAGGCTAGTGTTACTATGGCTAGTGTTACTAAGGCTAGTGTTACTATGGCTAGTGTTACTAAAGCTAGTGTTACTATGGTTAGTATTATTATGGTTAGTATTGCTATGGCTAGTATTGCTATGCTTAGTGTTCCAATGGTTAGATTTTCTATGGTTATTTTTACTATTCTTAGTGTTACTAGGGTTAGGGCTACTATGGTTAGTATTGCTATGGGTAATATTACTATGCTTACTTTTACTATGGTTAGGCTAATTATGATTAGTGTTACTTAGTTAAGTGTTACTATGGTTATTTTACAATAATTAGTATTACTATGGTTAGTGCTACTATGGTTAGTGTTACCTTGGTTAGTGTTACTGAGGCTATTGTTACTACGATTTGTGTTACTATTGTTAGTGTTATTATGGTAAACGTTAATATTGTTAGTGTTACTATTGTTAGTTTTTCTAAGGTTAGGATTGTGGTAAGGATCGTTTAGCATTGCCTAATCGGATGCTGTGTTGCCTAATGAGAATTATTTACGCACTTCCTAATGAAATGTATTTCAGCACTGGCTAATGAGTTGTATTTCAGCACTGGCTAATGAGTTGTATTTCAGAACAGGCTAATTAGATTTATTTCATCACTGGCTAATGAGATGTCTTCAGAACTGTATAACGAGATGTATTTTCGCACAGGCTATTGAGATGTATTTCAGCACTGCCTAATAAGATGTATTTCATCACTGCCTAATAAGATGTATTTCAGCAGTGCCTAATAAGATGTATTTCATCACTGCCTAATGAGATGTATTTCAGCACTGCCTAATAAGATGTATTTCATCACTGCCTAATAAGATGTATTTCAGCACTGCCTAATAAGATGTATTTCATCACTGCCTAATGAGATTTATTTCAGCACTGCCTAATAAGATGTATTTCATCACTGCCTAATAAGATGTATTTCAGAACTGCCTAATAATATGTATTTCAGAACTGCCTAATAAGATGTATTTCATCACTGCCTAATAAGATGTATTTCATCACTGCCTAATAAGATGTATTTCAGCACTGCCTAATAAGATGTATTTCAGCACTGCCTAATAAGATGTATTTCAGCACTGCCTAATAAGATGTATTTCAGCACTGCCTAATAAGATGTATTTCAGCACAGCCTAATAAGATGTATTTCAGAACTGCCTAATAATATGTATTTCAGCACTGCCTAATAAGATGTATTTCATCACTGCCTAATAAGATGTATTTCAGCACTGCCTAATAAGATGTATTTCAGCACTGCTTAATAAGATGTATTTCAGCACTGCCTAATTGCATGTAGCGTCTTTATCATTCACTATGATTCCACTGAAAGGCATTTCTAACATTTTCTACAATCGTGTCTGCGCCTAAATGGAAATCTTTCTAAATAATTTGTTATTCGTTTAAACAGAACAAAATAATTTGTTATAAAAAATGTGTAATGCACTTATTCCACTCGTACAGAACATTCTCACACGTTTTACCACGGTGGTTGTGTCTTCGTGTGATATAGGTGTCAACGTTCCGTCAAACATTCATCCCGCACATATGGCGCTGATCGTGTGTCAACTTTCTGTCAAGCAATCATCCCCCCACATTTGTCGTTGAACGTATGAATTGCTGGAAGTAAACCACAGAGCTGTATTACATGTATAATATGCAAAAGAGAGGGTTGGTGGGAGTAAAGCAATTGACTTAAAGCGTTGGTATTTGATCTGACGACGACCCATCTAGATCTACGCGCTCATGTCTTTTTATTGCTTAACAGTTGTTGCCATTTTACTAGTTGCCACAGTTTTTGTGTCCTTAAATATTCCACGCCCTATAAGTCTCCATGCCCTGACAGTTATCGTGTCCTTACAGTTTCTATGCCCTGAGTGTCTCCATGCCCTGACAGTCTCCGTAACCATACAGTCTCTATGCCCTGACAGTCTATATGCCCTGACAGTCTCCGTAACCATACAGTTTCTATGCCCTGACAGTCTATATGCCCTGACAGTCTCCGTAACCATACAGTTTCTATGCCCTGACAGTCTCCACGCCCTGACAGTCTCTATGTCCTTAAATTTTCTACGCCATACAAATTCTATACCTATATCGTATCCATAACCTGACAGTCTCCATGCCATTACAGTTGCCATGCCCTAATAGTCTTTATGCCCTAACAGTATCTATGCCCTTACAATTTCTATACCCTTACAGTTTCCACAAAAACTTTTCTGCCATTCATTAAAAAAAGGGAAATGAAATGTTTATTGAGTACAACTTTAGAACCGCTATTTGTTCACATTCACCATAAACGTTTTTTTTTAACAGGAGGACGTCACCAACAAGGTAAATAACATGTTGTAGTATCAAGCCCCGAACCATCCCGAACCCCACGTAAAAACACACACACACACCATACACCACCCCCACTGCCCCCAACCCCGGTAAATCCCTCCGCGCATTGATGGCCTGATAAATCTTTGCATGATGGGCAACATTGCACTTTAATTCGTCTTTTTCATCTGGGTTCCGATTCAAATGTAATAGAGCCTCCCCCCCCCCCACACACGCACTCCCACACGAATCAATTAAGTTTTTTACTTGTGACTTTTACTTGATGCCGTTAAACGCTGCGTGTGAAGTAATCTGAATCTATACTAATAGAGTAATGAAGTAATCTGAATCTATACCAATAGAGAAATGAAATAATCTGAATCTAAACCAATAAAGAAATGAAATAATCTGAATCTAAACCAATAAAGAAATGAAATAATCTGAATCTAAACCAATAAAGAAATGAAATAATCTGAATCTAAACCAATAAAGAAATGAAATAATCTGAATCTAAACCAATAAAGAAATGAAATAATCTGAATCTAAACCAATAAAGAAATGAAATAATCTGAATCTAAACCAATAAAGAAATGAAATAATCTGAATCTAAACCAATAAAGAAATGAAATAATCTGAATCTAAACCAATAAAGAAATGAAATAATCTGAATCTAAACCAATAAAGAAATGAAATAATCTGAATCTAAACCAATAAAGAAATGAAATAATCTGAATCTAAACCAATAAAGAAATGAAATAATCTGAATCTAAACCAATAAAGAAATGAAATAATCTGAATCTAAACCAATAAAGAAATGAAATAATCTGAATCTAAACCAATAAAGAAATGAAATAATCTGAATCTAAACCAATAAAGAAATGAAATAATCTGAATCTAAACCAATAAAGAAATGAAATAATCTGAATCTAAACCAATAAAGAAATGAAATAATCTGAATCTAAACCAATAGAGAAATGAAATAATCTGAATCTAAACCAATAGAGAAATGAAATAATCTGAATCTAAACCAATAAAGAAATGAAATAATCTAGACTGTGAGTTTACAAGGTTCATTGGTGAAGTGTTTGCTTTTTGGTGTCGTTTTTTTGTTGTTGAGGGTGTGGGGATTATAGAAGTGAACATTTCTCTTTCTGGCTTGGTCTTAAAACATATGGTTAAATTTTTTTTGTTTCTAGCTTGGTCTTAAAGTATATGGTTAAACTTTTTGTTTTTAGCTTGGTCCTAAAGTAAATGTTTAAACTTTTTGTTTTGATTCCAGCTCCACTGACTTTCATCCCTCTTGATTGCTCACCCCACTGACACAAGCTCCACTGACTCCTTTCTTACTGACTCAAGCCCCACTGACTCTTGTGTACTGACTCAAGCCCCAATGACTTTCATCCATCTTCATTCTCACCCAATGGACTCAAGCTGAACTGAATTTAATCCCTCTTGATGATCACCCCACTGACACCAGCCCCACTGACTTTCATTTTTCTTGGTGCTCCACTGACTCATGTGTTAATGACTCAAGCCCCACTGACTTTCATTCCACTTGATGCTTACCCCACTGACTCAAGCCCCACTGACTCCTTTGTTACTGACTCAAGCCCCACTGACTCATGTGTTACTGACTCAAGCCCCACTGGCTTTCATTCCACTTGATGCTTACCCCACTGAATGAAGCCCCACTGACTCCTTTGTTACTGACTCAAGCCCCACTGACTCATGTGTTACTGACTCAAGCCCCACTGACTCATGTGTTACTGACTCAAGCCCCACTGACTTTCGTCCCTCTTGATGCTCACCCCACTGAATCAAGCCCCACTGAATCCAGCCCCTTGAATTTCATCCCTCTTGTTGCTCACCCCACTGACTCCAGCTCCACTGACCTTGATTGCTCATCCCAATGACACAAGCCCCACTGACTCCCGTCTTACTGACTCAAGCCCCACTGACTCATGTGTTACTGACTCAAGCCCCATTGACTTTCATCCAACTTGATGCTCACCCACTGACTCATGCCCCACTGACTTTTATCCCTCTTGATACTCACCCCACTGCCTCAAGCCCCACTGACTCCATTTCACTTGATGCTCACCCCACTGACTCAAGCACCACTGACTTTCATCCCACTTGATGCTCACCCCACTGACTCAAGCCCCACTGACTTCCATTTTAATTGGTGCTAACCCCACTGACTAACGCTTCACTGACTCCTGTCTTAATGACTCAAGTCCCACTGACTCTTGTGTACTGACTACAGCCCTAATTACTATCATCCCTCTTCATGCTCACCCCATGGACTCAAGCTCTCCTTAATTTCATGCCTCTTGATGCTCACCCCTCTTACACCAGCCCCACTGACTTTCATTTTACTTGGTGCTCACCCCACTGTTTCAAGCTCCACTGACTGCTGCGTTTCTGACTCAAGCCTCCCTGACTCCTGTGTTACTCACTCAAGCCCCACTGACTTTCATCCCTCTTGATGCTCACCCCACTGACACAAGCCCCACTGACTCCTATGTCACTGACTCAAGCCCCCATGACTTTCAACCCTCTTGATGCTCACCCCACTGACTAAAGCCCCACAGACTTTCATCCCACTTAATCCTCACCCCACTGGCTCAAGCCCCACGGTCGCCTGTGTTACTGTCTCCAGCCCGACTGACTTTCATCCCACTTGATGCTTACCCAACAGACTCAAACCTCACTGACTCCTTTGTTACTGACTCAAGCCCCACTGACTCATGTGTTACTGACTCAAGTCCCAATGACTTTCAGCCCTCTTGATTGGTCACCCCACTGAATCAAGCCACACTGAATCCAGCCCCACTGACTTTCATCCCTCTTGTTGCTCACCCCACTGACTCCAGCTCCACTGACTTCAATAACCTTGATTGCTCATCCCAATGACACAAGCCCCACTGACTCCCGTCTTACTGACTCAAGCCCCACTGACTCATGTGTTACTGACTCAAGCCCCATTGACTTTCATCCAACTTGATGCTCACCCACTGACTCATGCCCCACTGACTTTTATTCCTCTTGATACTCACCCCACTGCCTCAAGCCCCACTGACTCCATTTCACTTTATGCTCACCCCACTGACTCAAGCCCCACTGACTTTCATCCCACTTGATGCTCACCCCACTGACTCAAGCCCCACTGACCTCCATTTTAATTGGTGCTAACCCCACTGACTCAAGCTTCACTGACTCCTGTCTTAATGACTCAAGTCCCACTGACTCTTGTGTACTGATAAGAGCCCTAATGACTATCATCCCTCTTCATGCTCACCCCATGGACTCAAGCTCCACTGAATTTCATCCCTCTTGATGCTCACCCCTCTTACACCAGCCCCACTGACTTTCATTTTACTTGGTGCTCACCCCACTGTTTCAAGCTCCACTGACTGCTGCGTTTCTGACTCAAGCCCCACTGACTCCTGTGTTACTCACTCAAGCCCCAATGACTTTCATCCCTCTTGATGCTCATCCCACTGAATCAAGCCCCACTGACTCCTATGTCACTGACTCAAGCCCCAATGACTTTCATCCCTCTTGATGCTCACCCCACTGACTAAATCCCACTGACTTTCATCCCACTTAATCCTCACGCCACTGGCTCAAGCCCCACTGTCGCCTGTGTTACTGTCTCCAGCCCTACTGACTTTCATCCCACTTGATGCTTACCCAAAAGACTCAAACCCCACTGACTCCTTTGTTACTGACTCAATCCCCACTGACTCATGTGTTACTTACTCAAGCCCCACTGACTTTCAGCCCTCTTGATTGGTCACCCCACTGAATCAAGCCCCACTGAATCCAGCCCCACTGACTTTCATCCCTCTTGTTGCTCACCCCACTGACTCAGCTCCAATGACTTCATTCCCCTTGAATGCTCACACCACTGACACAAGCCCCACTGATTCCTGTCTTACTGACTCAATCCCCACTGACTCTTGTGTTACTGACTCAAGCCCAATGATTATCATCCCTCTTCATGCTAACCCCATGGACTCAAGCTCACCCACCGACTCAAGCCCCAACGACTCCTGTGTTACTGTCTCCAGCCCCATTGACTTTCATTCCACTTGATGCTCACCCCACTGACGCATGCCCCACTGACTTTTATCCCTCTTTGATGATCACTCCACTCACTCAAGCCACACTGACTCCTGTGTCACTGACGCAAGCCCCACTGACTTTCATCACTCTTGATGCTCATTCCACTGACTCAAGCCCCAATGACTTTTATCCCACTTAATGCTCACCCCACTGCCTCAAGCCCCACTGACTTTCATTCCACTTGATGTTCACCCCACTGACTCAAGCCCCACTGACTCAAGCCCCACTGACTCAAGCCCCACTGACTCAAGCCCCACTGACTAAAGCCCCACTGACTCAAGCCCCACTGACTCAAGCCACACTGACTCCTTNCCCCACTGCCTCACGCCCCACTGACTCAAGCCCCACTGACTCAAGCCCCACTGACTCAAGCCCCACTGACTAAAGCCCCACTGACTCAAGCCCCACTGACTCAAGCCCCACTGACTCCTTTGTTATTGTTTCAAGCCCAACTGACTCTTGCGTTACTGACTCAAGCCCTACTAAATTTCATCCCTCTTGATGCTCACCCCACTGGATCAAGCCCCACTGACTTCATTCCCCTTGATTGCTCACCCCACTGACTCAAGCCTCACTGACTCCTGTCTTACTGACTCCGACCCAACGGACTCTATTCTTCTTGACTACAGTCCTACTGACTGCTCAGAAAAAAGTCAATGATTAATCTTTAGTGTTAAACTTAATCAAAAAATAATTATAACATAAGAACCCTTGAGTGCATTCATAGGTGCCTAATATAATAGGTGAATTTTTTTTAATGCAGGGTTTCAACGATGTTTACATAACATCAATGTCATCATAATCTTGAACAGTTAACGAATGGTTGAAATTAATTTAGTTTAATGAATTTATAAAAGTTTTGAGATCCACTGCACTAGAGTAAACTTTCATACAAGCCATTTTTTAAAATTTGTTTGACTTTTTGAAAATAATATTTGCTGCATCGGTAGTGTTCATACCCAAGTCACTCTACTCCCCTATCCTCCCACGCCCCCATCCTCTCATTATCACAGACTTTCATTCTCCAGTCCTCATACGCTTTAATTCTCACATCTCATTCCATCATCTTCCCTGCCTCTCTTTCTCTCACTCCCCCATCATGCAAACCACATCTCCTGCCAACCACATCTCCTGCCAACCACAATTCATACCAACCACATCTCCTGTCAACCACACCGCATGCCAACGACATCTCATGCCAACCACATCTCATGACAACCACATCTCATACAACCACAACTCATGCCAACCACATCTCATACCAACCACATCTCATATCAACCACAACTCATGCCAACCACATCTCATACCAACCACATCTCATACCAACCACAACTCATGCCAATCACATCTCATACCAACCACATCTCATACCAACCACATCTCATACCAACCACAACACATACCAACCACATCTCCTGCCAACCACATCTCCTGCCAACCACACCGCATGCCAATCACATCTCATGCCAACCACATTTTATACCAACCACATCTCATACCAACCACATCTCATACCAAACACATATCATACCAACCATAACTCATGCCAATCATAAATCATACCAATCACATCGCATGCGAACGACATCCCATGCTAATAACATCGAATGTCAATCACATCGCTTGCCAACCACGTCACATACCAACCACATCTCCTGCCAAAGAAAGATCATGCTAAATGTATTTCTCTATATCTCTTAAGCATTTTCTTGTCCTTCTCTGTTTTTTTAGTCCCTCTTTGTCTATGTCCGTCTCTTTGTCTATGTCCGTCTCTTTGTCTATGTCCGTCTCTTTGTCTATGTCCGTCTCTTTGTCTATGTCCGTCTCTTTGTCTATGTCCGTCTCTTTGTCTATGTCCGTCTCTTTGTCTATGTCCGTCTCTTTGTCTTTGACTTGTCCTAATTTTCCGTATCTTCCTTTCTCTGTCACTTTGTTTCACTGTCTGTCTCTCATTATTTCTCTCTCTCGCTCTCTTTAAATGTTCCATTAATAAACATATATCTTCCTGGTCTCCTTCTCTATCTTTAGCTCTGTCTATCTCTACCTCATACTGTCTCTCTTTCTCCCTTTCTATGTGTTTTACATTTCTCTCTGTCCGTCTCTCTCTTTCTCTATCTCTCTCTCTTTATGTCCCCATCGACCTTGTAACAAAACTTTCTGTCATCTTTTTTGTCCCCCTATTCTCACACTTCCTCTATCTATGTGTTTGTATCTATTTTTCCAAAACTTAAAAACATATTTTGTATCTACTTTTCGCTCTCTGTCTGACAATCTTTATCTAGCTAACTCTCTCTGACTCTCTAAATCACTCTCTGAGACTATATCTGACATTTGTAGCTCTGCCTTACTCTCTAACTCTTAACTCTATACAACTCTATATCTAAATCTCTGACAGACTCTCGGACTCACTCTCTGCCACCTCTATGACTCACTCTCTGACAGACTCTCTTACACACTCTCTGGCAGACTCTCTGACAGAATCTCTGACAGAATCTCTGACAGACTCTCTGTCACACTCTCTGAACCACTCTCTAACTGACTCTCGGACACTCTCTGACATTCTAAACGTCACACTGACTACCACATTCTATCGTACACCCTAACCCATCATTGCCATTGTTTAGACATGACCATGCTGGCGTGTGTCAACCATGTGTAATAACAACTTGAACATATTTGCACTGGGAGTTGACTCCACTCTAACAAAACTCATGTCACTTCCCTTTGATGAATTAAATACACCCCTTCCATCCCCCTGCATCTCCTGTGACCATATACTCCCAAGAGTTTCCTAAAAATTCTGCCCCCCCCCCACCCACTTCCCCATCCACCCCCCCCCCCCTCACCCCTTGAACATATTTGCACTGGGAGTTGACTCCACTCTAACAAAACTCATGTCACTTCCCTTTGATGAATTAAATACACCCCTTCCCTCCCCCTGCATCTCCTGTGACCATATACTCCCAAGAGTTTCCTAAAAATTCTGCCCCCCCCCCAACCAACTTCCCCATCCATCCCCCGGCCCCTAACCTCAACTGCTGTCCTCAAATAAACTACCGGCTTTCTTTCGACTGAGTTTAATTAAGCAACTACGAATCACTAAGTCTGAACATATGTCTTATACAGACAGTTACCAACACGAACATAAGTCTTATAAATACAGTTATAATCATGAACATATTTCTTATAAAGACATTTACCATCATAAAAATATGTCTTATAAAGACAGTTACCATCATGAACATATGTCTTTTAAAGACAGTGATCAGCATGAACATATGTCTTATAAAGACAGTTATCTGCATGAACATATGTCTTATAAAGACAGTGATCATCATGAACGTATGTCTTATAAAGACAGTTATCATCATGAACATATGTCTTATAAAGACAGTTACCAACACGAACATATGTCTTATAAAGACAGTTACCAACACGAACATATGTCTTATACAGACAGTTACTATCATGAACATATGTCTTATAAGGACAGTGATCATCATGAACATATGTCTTATAAAGACAGTGATCATCATGAACATATGGCTTATACAGACAGTTACTATCATGAAAATATGTCTTATAAAGACAGTGATGATCATGAACATATGTCTTATAAAGACAGTGATCATCATGAACATATGTCTTATACAGACAGTTACTATCATGAACATATGTCTTTTAAAGACAGTGATCATCATGAACATATGTCTTATAAAGACAGTGATCATCATGAACATATGTCTTATAAAGACAGTGATCATCATGAACATATGTCTTATACAGACAGTTACTATCATGAACATATGTCTTATAAAGACAGTGATGATCATGAACATATGTCTTATAAAGACAGTGATCATCATGAACATATGTCTTATACAGACAGTTACTATCATGAACATATGTCTTTTAAAGACAGTGATCATCATGAACATATGTCTTATACAGACAGTTACTATCATGAAAATATGTCTTATACAGACAGTTACTATCATGAACATATGTCTTTTAAAGACAGTGATCATCATGAACATATGTCTTATACAGACAGTTACTATCATGAACATATGTCTTTTAAAGACAGTTATCATCATGAACATATGTCTAATACAGACGGTTACTATCATGAACATATGTCTTATAAAGACAGTTATCATCATGAACATATGTCTTATACAGACAGTTACTATCATGAACATATGTCTTATACAGACAGTTACTATCATGAACATATGTCTTATAAAGACAGTGATCATCATGAACATATGTCTTATACAGACAGTTACTATCATGAACATATGTCTTTTAAAGACAGTGATGATCATGAACATATGTCTTATAAAGACAGTGATCATCATGAACATATGTCTTATAAAGACAGTTACCAACACGAACATATTTCTTATAAGGACAGTGATCATCATGAACATATGTCTTATAAAGACAGTTACCATCATGTACATGTTTTCATAAAGCCAGTTATCATCAAGATTGTGTGTAACAGACTCATGGATCTGTGTTAACTTTCAGTTTATTGCTCATACAAAAATGTATGTAAATTGTTATTTTCTCTTTCAAACGATGGATCAACTATTCAATTCGTATCCACAAAGCGGCTGAATGGTCACTGGAGTCATATCCACGAAATTTAATTGACTATGAAGTCATATCAAACAAAGTTTGATTATCTCTTTAAGCTATATTCACAAACAGTTTATTGAATTTTAAAGTTATTGCTAAGAGATTAGATATACTTACTAATTAGTCACTGGCCACACATTAGCTACATATAGACAATGAAACATAATAATATATTTGACAGTGATTGTTATATTGAGTCTATCATATATTAGTATAGACCTAATGACAGGAATAGACAAAAAATAAATAAAGTTATAGCACTAAAATAAATACAGAGAGAGACACAGACTTGGAGAAATATAAAGGTGAAAAAGAGACAGACCTATAGATAATCAGAAAGACACAAAGATAAGATACAGGAGGTAATAAATAAGGAGACACACACTGTTTAGCATAAAGACAGTGAGGGAAGCAGAAATGCACACACGTAAACAAGAGCAGAATAACAAAAATAAAAACAGAAAGACAGTTAAAGATGTATACATATATTTGAGATATTGAAATATTTGAATTTTATAATAGACAATAGGTAGAGGGTGCGAGAGAGAGAGACATACAAAATTGAGAGACAAGCGGAGATAATCACAGGGAAGATGAGAAAAACTGTGAGAGACACAGAAAGTGGAAGAGACATAGATGGATAACTGAGATAGACGTAAACAGATACCGAAGAAGATATATGGATAACTGAGATGGGTACAATATGAAAATGAAATAGAGATAGATGGATACGTGACATAAACATAAAAAGACACTGAAAGAGATATATATGGATAACAGAGATAGACATAAAGAGATGCTCAAAGAGAAATAGATGGATAACTGAGATGTACATAAACTGATACTGAAAGAGACATATGGATAACTGGGATAGAGATAAACAGATACTGAAAGACATAAAGAGAGATGCAATAGTTACAAGTCATACACATGTTTGTTTGATGTCAAAAATTAACTTTTTTTCCTATGTTGATGTGCAAAATATCCTACAAGATAAAGCTATCCTTAATATCTTAATAAAAGTGTCTATTATGAACAATTGCATTCAAAGTTTTTTTGACAAACAACTGGGTAGCTTAATTGAGACCTTCTTGAAGACATCGTAGATCTCTGTTTAACTCGACAATTGGGACGGACAGAGATGGTCAAGGGAAGAAAGAAATATTGACTTTATTAAATTTTAAAAAATATTTCATTACTTCCCTTTGAATAAATCTTATTTAAAAAAATCAGTTCTAATTCACGAAGTGGCTATTCGGACCAGGCTACCAGACGTGAGAGGTTGGGATTAAAAAATTTTAAAATATTATTGTTTTGTTTGTAAGATAAAATTTGGTATCGAATGAAAGATAATTGAATGGATTATATGTCTGTAAATTTAATTCCTCAGGTAAACTAAAATAAACTACCGAATAAATGACATCCGAATAGCATTCAGTCTAAAGGGACCCGGACAAGGATCGCCGCTATTCGGACCCGGGTCCCTTTGGACTAAATGCTATTCGGATGTCATTTGTGCTAGTTTATTTTAGTTAAACTGAAGAATTAAGTTTACAAACATTCAAAGTCCATTCAATTCTCTTTCATTTGATACCAAATTTTGTTGTACAAACCCTATAATAATGTTTGATCTATTTTTTTTTATAAATCCAACCTTTCACTTCTGATACCAGGTCCGAATAGCCACCGCCTCTAATTTATGTAGAGCAATGCCTAAAATATATTGTCATGTTGATTACTTGTAAAAGTCTACCAAGTACGATCGTGGGAAAAAACGAGGGGGGTGGGGGGACTTTAACTGCAATGTCAAAGTTTCAATAATTATGAGTGTCTCTTTAATATAACACCTCCAAGTCACGTTTTAATCTACACAATAAAACACACGTTCTTGAACAAAACAATGACAAAAAGATTTTAGAAATCAGTCGTCATCAGCATCAAAATGTTGCGAATTCTATTTGAAAATGATATTTTTGTGGTACAAGGCTCGATAAATTACGGAAGTGGATGCACGTGTATTTCATTAAAAGTTATAACCTTACAGTATTTTCAAATAGTTGGCAACACTAGAGCGTCGAAGAGATTATAAAAGTTTTATTTTAGGCAGTTGTTAACAATTCGTCCAGATTATGAAGGTGTTTATTGCATTTTTTATGTTGTTCGTCCGTCGAAGTCGACAAGGACCATCGAATCATCCGGTTAGGGGCGGGCCGGGGGGGGGGGGTTGGGATTACGGTGAGCTCTTAGGTGGCTTGTTAGACCGATCCTTGCTCGGAATAATCTATGACACCGTGGGCAGGGAATAGTTGCTTCAGACGATGACCTAATGTT
>CAXITT010000470.1:491531-537519 GCA_964033795.1 Lymnaea stagnalis | reverse complement strand
CTAGCTTTTGCGAGTCTGCCATTCATTTCATCATCCATGACGACAGATCTAGAGAGGGTGCTGCCCAAGTAAGTAAATTTATCCACCGGGTTGAGACGCTGTCCACTGATGATGATGTTGGGTTCAACGTAGGGCTTACTGGGAGCTGGCTGATACATCACATCAGTCTTATTTGTGTCGATTGTGAGGCCAAAGTTATTGCAGGCCTCAGAGAAGATATCAACGCTGTGTTGCATGACGGCTTCTGATAGAGCATTAAGGGCACAATCGTCTGCAAACAGAAGCTCGTTGATCGTGGTATGTTTGACCTTGGTTTTAGCTTGAAGCCTCCTAAGGTTAAATACTGATCCATCAGTACGAAACCGGATTGGCAAGCTCATGGTGGATTCCTTGAACGCATCAGACAGCATTGCGGAATACATAATACTGAAGAATGTGGGAGCAAGAACACAACCCTGCTCTACCCCGTTTGTGACGGGGAATGCTGGAGACGATTGACCGTTGTCCTGCACTCGGGCCATCATACCATCATGCAGCTGACTGATGATGTTTGTGAACTTGTCTGGGCATCCGTATTTCTTCATGATTTTCCACAGGCCAGCTCTATTGACCCTGTCAAAGGCCTCATTCAAGTCGATAAATGTAGTATATAGGTCTGTATTTTGTTCCTGGCATTTCTCTTGAAGCTGTCTAGCAGCAAACACCAAATCGATGGTTCCACGTTTTTTGCGGAAACCGCATTGACTTTCCGGTAGGAGACCTAGCTCCAGATGTGCATTCAGGCGGTTCAGAAGGGCTCGGGCCAAGATCTTGCCTGCAATGGACAGTAGTGAAATTCCGCGGTGATTGTCGCATGTCTGGCGGTTTCCTTTGTGTTTGTACAGGTGGATGATTGAGGCATCCTTGAGGTCTTGTGGTACAGTTTCCGTCTGCCAGATGATTTGGAATAAACGCAATAGCTTATCCATCAGCGCTGGTCCACCCTCCTTTTAATAACACTAGAATAAATGACCCGATGTTATCGGGATAATAATGGTAGATCCTTTGCGATAATTTATAACTGCTATTCCAAAAACTCATCCCAATTCATAACTTTTAAAATGTAATGATATTTACGTTTCTAACATCAATAAGTTTCGAGAAGTGTTTATCTGCTATATGATACGCCTACCCTAACCCTTTCACGCTCCTAAACTACTTTTCCCACTCTAAACATGACCTAAAATTACCCAGTATAAATTATCACTAATTATTTATTTTTGTCAATAAAGAAGTTAATTGAGGGACAGTTAATGCGCTAGAGAAATACTTTAGATTTACCCCTTTTCGTGCCCTTGAACTCATTTTTGACTTTTTGAAAAATTAAACATTATCAGAAAATCGTTAATCAAAGAATTATTTTATCTAAGAAGAATCTCGCAACAGTTTTTTCACGCCTGTATCAGATTTGGGAGTCTATTCTTTTTTTTAAATTAAATTGTTAAGCTCATAGAAATACACACCTCTTTACTTTTTGCAAAGTAACAACAAAAATATACTTTATTTTTTGTTAAAAAGAAAATATCAACCCATCTTCATTTGTCAAAATTTAATTTTTAAGTGTGTAAAATGATGGGTTTTTGATATTCATGGATATAATTATATACATTTACCCAAGATTCTTTAACGCCATTGATTTTCTTAATTGGTTAGCATATGTTTATTTGTAAAAGAGAATTTGACATCTCTTTTTCCATGAATGTAATACCATAGGATTTAAATATATTGTCATCCACGTAAAAATGTACACATCATATTTCCTACCCCCGATATGAATGTACCCAAGAAGGTTACTTATTTATCAAATTCATTCCTTTATTTTTGAGACGTATCTTGAGCTGCCTGGGGCAAAGTCAACAACCCCTCTCCCTCCAAGATTTAAATAAATTTAGAAAATCTTCCACCGGATTGTAGTCCCTTCAATACCCAACCTAACATATTTTGCACTCCAAATGGTACGTTCTTATTTGTATGAGGTATAAGGGGATTAGTGAAAACTATTAGCTATGGAGTTGCGCTGCACTGATGGACTTAAACTGCATTTTCTTATTATAATTATATGTAAAGGTTAGTTGGTATTACGTTATACATTAAAAAAAAAATATTGTTGTAAACAAAAAAAGGCAAAACTTTTTTAAAGTAAAAATAATCAAATAAAAATGGGTGTGTTTATTAACTACTTAAAAAGCAATCAATCTATATATATCATTTGCCAAGAGAAGGGGAAACAAGAAGACGACGACACCACGCAGGGTATATATGGATACGCCAGAGCAAGCAAGACGCAGGCAAACCCTCCTCTCCCTTCCCCAGCCTGCCCATCGTTGGTCACGAGACGAGACATGCGCACTGCAACGGAGCTATAGCTGCCCCCTCCTGCACCACCCTCACTTACCAGCCATGCGTACACCCTAACAAGCTCACGCCGTATGCTAAGCCGCGTGTCTGCGTGAAATAAAAAGTGTGCCGTGACGTAGCATGAAAAAAAGGGGGGGGGGGAGGGGTGTAGCAAAATTGCTATTCTTAAATATGCGTAGCATGAGTTCACGTTTTTGTCAAGTAACTGTAGTAGATAGAAAGTTCACGCACTGCTACCGCCAATGTTTGGCAGGCTATGACTAGATGTATTTATTAATTTTACTTTTAAGAAGGGAAAATACATTATCGGTTTTTCCACACGCGGTTATTAAATTTAAAGAAACCTAAGAGTTTTGGCGAAATAGGCTGTTCGCGCTATGACGTCATTTTCGTTATTATTTAGAAAAAAAAAATTATTTCGCAATATAAACAACGCACTAAAAGATGCACTAAAAACGACAGATACTTAGGTTTTCTCGATAAATGTGATTACGTTGTAATTCTTTGCTCATGATTTTTTAAATTTTTGTAACAACTTATAAAATGCTTAAAAGGGTTTGTCAGTTGATACTCTAAATGTATTTGTAATTCATAATAATATAACTTTAACTTTTAATAAAATGAAAGCGGATTTTAAATATTATCTTTTGCGCATTTAAATTTATTCAAATTCCGTAAAATAATTGAAAATAACTATGATAATTTTATGAATCCGAACGTACTTAAATCGTGAAGGCTCTTTGGCGTTATGTTACTGTAGCACATTTTTATATATATATATTATCTAATATACATACAAATGTGCTGAAATGTTTGATTTGTGTTTCATGATCATTTAAATTATGTATATATATATATATATAAAATTGTTTGTCAGTATGTATGTAATGAATATCCTGTGTGGGCTCCTTACTGTGGTAAGGCGTTTTCAACAAGTTCGCGCATATTTTGTTTTTGGCCGTTGGCCCCAAATTCGTTTTTTTTTTTCTAATATGAGCTTTGTGAACAATAATTTACATATTCGCTCCTGTACCATTTATTCGAATACGATAAGACTTTACTGAGATGTTGCGAAGCCAGTTATCATCAGCAAAGGTTTTCAAATTCCTACAACAATTTTAAAATATTCCTTTTTGATCCAGGGGCCCTGTGTTCGTTTTTTCGTAAATGAGCTATATAAATATATTTTCAAACAGAGTTAATGCATGAGTGGGTGGAATTTTACTCCAATACACATAGCGACATTAAATTTTGTGTGTGACATAATAAATAGTTTTCTGAAGTAAAAACAACCATGCTACATTATTCCGTTTGTGGCCGGATGCCCTGAATCCACTTTTCTCCTTATTAACTATATTAATATAATTTCAGTATGCGTTTCTATATCACCTGATTGTGATACAAATTTGGTGAGTTGATATGCGCCCGCCCAAAAAGATTTCTAAAATAGTAATAATAATAATAATAATAATAAAGTTCATTTCAAAAACACGCTTCATCCCCAAAGGCTCGAAGCGCGGTACAAAGTCAACAAAAAAAAAAACAAATCTATAATTTACCACATTTAAAACAGACGCAACACTACAAAAACTAATTACAAGCATACAATGTCAAAGTCTTTCAACCCATTTCAACCGTGAGCAACACAGCTAATATGCATTAAATGGAAAATATGGTAGACAATCATCCCAGAAGGTGTTTGCGAAATAGTACAACCATTTAAAAACATTTCATCTCAGGCCAATGACTCTTACTTCGTTTTTTTCTTATATGAGCTGTATAAATATAATTTCAAAAGGACTAATGCATTCGGGGATGGAATTTTAATAATATACAAATAGCGACATTTCAATTTGTGTGTCACATAATAAATTGGTTTATGAGTTAGTACATACATTTTACAATATTCCGTTTTGGGCCGAGGAACTATATAAATATAATTTAAAACCTAGCTTTTGCATTGGTTGATCAGTCGCTACAAGTGTGTAGACTAAGTTTATTCGAGACGGTAAAACCAAAAAAAACAAAAACAAAAGAGTGTTAGATAAAAAAAGTACTTTAAAAACATAATTAAACCACAAACACTTTATTTATTTGAGTTCCATTGCAACGCATGCCGGGTTCTCGCTAGTTATAACATATATGAACATGGTATGCTAAGCTTGATTTCATAAACAGGACAAGAGATTTGGACGGTTCGGCTTAGAGCCTTCATCAGCAAACAAGACAAAAAGAAGTAGAACAATCAAAAGAGTACAGCAAAAACTTGAGAGATTTCCTTTTTGTTGCCGGAAATAGGAATACAGGAAATGAAAGAATATAAATAGTGGTACTGATAAAATAAGGGAGATAATAATACGGACTAAAATATTTATGGATACATAAAATCAAAGGAAAAAGAAAAAAAAAAAGAGGAAAATGCAGGGTATTTGAGAAACATTGGTAAGAGAGTATTTGATTCACACCACGTATGGTGAAGAATAGCTGAATAAATTTGTTTTCCATTTTAACTATCTCTGGTGTGTTTGTGCATGAAATTAGTGCCGTAATCCGTACAACTAAAGTACCTTTAACTTGTTCTCTGTTGAAATGTAAAGAGACTGGGGAAAGTTGGCCTTGTTCAAAATCCCGAAGATGTTCTGTGAACCTATCTGCCACTCTTCTCTCTGTTTCGCCTATATAACTAGAATGACATCTACGGCACACAATCACCTGTATCACAATCCGACTAACGCATGTAAAACTCTCTTTGATTGTAAAGGTAACTTTAGGAAGGCTAATGTTTTTTGTTTGGAGTGTATAGGGACATGTCCTACATCGGCTTCTTGATATAAAAATATAAACAAATGATAGATGACCTTGGAAAAATATGATGGACTGGAAATTGTTCATCTAACAGAAAATCACCCAAAACCCATTTTAAGGAGATTTGGAATGCGATAAGCTTTTAAGCACACGCTTCTATGACCAATCAATTTGAGTATATTAAACAGAATATGAAAGCTTGTATTATTCGTCGAAAAAAATGATTCTACCTGTTAAAAAAATGACAGAGAAGTCAAAAATCGGCCACCAATCTCTGGCCCAATATCTGATCTTTTTTTTATTGAGAATATATCATCAAAATTTTAATAGATAAATAAACATCAATAAGCAACATGCTATATCATTTATTTTATGTAGGTAATGTAACAATAAAGTATGAATTTAAAAAAGGACATGGCTTTAAATGTCTTTGCCACTAATTGCATTAAACCAGACCATGGTGTTATACGTCTTAGCCACTAATTATAATAAAACAGAGTACGGTGTACATTTGGTTAGTCACGCAATGTCTCATTGGCAAATTTCAATATAAAATAGTAAGGGAACAATTAACAAGATGGTGATTTTTTTTTTTTAAATGATGCTTACAAAAAATTAGGACAATGAAATTCTCCAAATACAAAACAATTGGTTTTTCTTTTTCAAAGTTAAATGACACTTTAAATCCTTGAAACTTGTGGATTTTAATTTGTGTTTCATTTTTATAAACTTTCCGTTGTATTTCTTATTATGATGTCTAGAGTGTCTCCGATAATTATCTTAACGTTCTTCAAAGGCTTAGTGATTTAGTTTTGCCTTCGGACACACGCTAAGACACCCATTTTTACCAACAAGAATCCAGGTTGCTGCTCATTTCCTGAAATATAGATCTGAATGATTGACATTGTTTTGTTTAAGTTTTCAAGTGCCATATATTTTTTTGTACCTAGAGTTTTAAAGAAAAATTAATGTTCGCTATTCCATAGTTTGTACTTAAAAGAAAAACTTTCACAAAGAATTTTTCTTGACAGCTTGTCATCGTCTTGGTAAGTACTCTCTACATCTATTTCCTTTAATTGTTAAAACAATCGAGTTTTTCAAAAGTCATTAAGAGACGTTTTTCATTTGCTTTACTTTGATGTGTTCAATGTTTTCAACAATAATTTGTTTCCTTGACTGAACGTAATATTGCGAGGGAAACGTTAAAAATGCAACATACGGTTGTTTTGTTAGCTTTCATGAGCAAAAATATATTCTTTTTTTTTTTTAATGTGCTGCGCCTAACCTTTCAATTTGACAAAAAGAAAATAATTTTTTGTAGGAAAATAACCTGCTCTGTTTAGTAAATTTTCATGGAAGGGTACCTTTTCCAGGAAGGATTTCTTTCCCTGGCAGAGTATCCTGGAGCATGTGTAATTACCATGGCCGAAGGACGAAAGCACTGTCCAAATAGCTACTGCAGTTTAATGATAATTCTGGAAATATGGCTGGCACAGCATACTGAATTTTTTCAGAGCTGTTTGATTGCAAGTTACCTGCAATTAGGGTTTAGGAACCTTCAAATTGAGTTGAACAAGCCTAAGTACCTTTTAATGTAGTTGTTCAGTGCACAGGTAACTTAAAATAGAGTTGTTCAGTGCCCGGGTAATTTCAGAGTTGTTCAGTCTCCAGATAATTTTAAATAGAGTTATTCACTGCCAGGTAACTTTAAGTAGTGTTTTTCAGTGCCCAGGTAATTTGAAATAAAGTTTTTCAGTGCCCAGGTAATTTGAAATAAAGTTTTTCAGTGCCCAGGTAATTTGAAATAAAGTTGTTCAGTGCCCAGGTAATTTGAAATAAAGTTTTTCAGTGCCCAGGTAATTTGAAATAAAAATTTTCAGTGCCCAGGTAATTTGAAATAAAGTTTTTCAGTGCCCAGGTAATTTGAAATAAAGTTTTTCAGTGCCCAGGTAATTTGAAATAAAGTTTTTCAGTGCCCAGGTAATTTGAAATAAAGCTTTTCAGTGCCCAGGTAATTTGAAATAAAGTTTTTCAGTGCCCAGGTAATTTGAAATAAAGTTTTTCAGTGCACAGGTAATTTGAAATAAAGTTTTTCAGTGCCCAGGTAATTTGAAATACATTTTTTATTTGCCCCGGTAATTTGAAATAAAGTTTTTCAGTGCCCAGGTAATTTGAAATAAATCTTTTCAGTGCCCAGGTAATTTGAAATAAAGCTTTTCAGTGCCCATGTAATTTGAAATAAAGTTTTTCAGTGCCCAGGTAATTTGAAATAAATATTTTCAGTGCCCAGGTAATTTGAAATAAAGCTTTTCAGTGCCCATGTAATTTGAAATAAAGTTTTTCAGTGCCCAGGTAAATTGAAATAAAGCTTTTCAGTGCCCAGGTAATTTGAAAGAAACCTTTTCAGTGTCCAGGTAATTTAAAAATAAAGCTTTTCATTGCCCAGGTAATTTGAAATAAAGCTTTTCAGTGCCCAGGTAATTAGAAATAAAGGTTTTCAGTGCCCAGGTAATTTGAAATAAAGCTTTTCAGTGCCCAGGTAATTTTAAATAAAGCTTTTCAGTGCCCAGGTAATTTGAAATAAAGCTTTTCAGTGCCCAGGTAATTTGAAATAAAGTTTTTCAGTGCCCAGGTAATTTGAAATAAAGCTTTTCAGTGCCCAGGTAATTTGAAATAAAGCTTTTCAGTGTCCAGGTAATTTGAAATAAAGTTTTTTAGCGCCCAGGTAATTTGAAATAAATTTTTCAGTGCCCAGGTAATTTGAAATAAAGTTTTTCAGTGCCCAGGTAATTTGAAATAAAGTTTTTCAGTGCGCAGGTAATTTGAAATAGAGTTGTTCACTGACAAGGGATTTTCAAATAGAGTTGATCAATGCCTAAGTAACTTTAAATAGCATTGTTAGTGCCCCGGTAAGTTCAAATACAGTTGTTCATTGCCTGGGTAGGTTCAAAAAGAGTTGTTCAATGCCTAGGTGCATTCAAATAGAGTTGGTCAATCCCAAGCTTTCTTCAAATAAATTTGTCTATGCCAAGTTACTTTCAAATATATATTAGTTGAATGTCTATGTACATCAAAATAAAGCTATTTAACGCCTAGGTTTATTCAAATAGAGTTTTTTATATGCATAGGTACCTTCCCGATAGTGTTATTCAATGGCCTAACAGCTTCCAATTATGTGGTCAAGTGCCTAGGCATTTTCAAATATAGTTTGTCACTGCCCAAGTTATTTCAAATAGTGTTGTTCAGTATCTAGGTCATTTCAAATAGAGTTTTTGAATGACTAGGTACTTTCAAAAAGAGGGGGGCGGGGGGGGGGGTTTATGCCCAGTTAACTTCAGATGCATTTGTTCAATGCCCCGGTATCTTAAAATAGAATTGTTAAGTGCCGGGGTAACTTATAATATAGTTTTTTCAATGCACAGGTAACTTTAATTAGAGTTGTTTGCCCAAGTTATTTCAAATAGTGTTGTTCAGTATCTAGGTCATTTCAAATAGAGTTTTTGAATGACTAGGTACTTTCAAAAAGAGGGGGGCGGGGGGGGGGTTTATGCCCAGTTAACTTCAGATGCATTTGTTCAATGCCCCGGTATCTTAAAATAGAATTGTTAAGTGCCGAGGTAACTTATAATATAGTTTTTTCAATGCACAGGTAACTTTAATTAGAGTTGTCTAATGCGGTAGATATCTCCAAATAGAGTTGTGTGCCTAGGTAGCTTCAAATAGTGTTGTTCAGTATCTAGGTCATTTCAAATAGAGTTTTTCAATGACTAGGTACTTTCAAAAACAGGGTTATTTTTTATGCCCAGTTAACTTTAGATATATTTGTTCAATGCCCTGGTATCTTAAAATAGATTTGTTAAGTGCCCAAGTAACTTCAAGTAGAGATTTTTCAAGGTCAAGGTTACATTAAAAATATGCGTTTTTTCAAGGCCTAGGTATTTTCTAATAGAGTTGTTCACTGACTAGGTACATTCGAAAAATTGTTTTTTTCAATTTCCAAGTAATGTTAATTTAAAAGGTCAAAGAACGCTTGAAACGTCTAGGACAGATGTTTTAGGTGGTTTACAAACATAAACTTAGAGGCAGACGACAAACTGGTTGACAAAGATGGAGATGGTTTGATGATATGGAGACGGATTTACATCCCCTGGGGGTGGGGCATTGCATGGATACAAAAAAAAAAACACCATAAATCGGTCTGAATCGTAGAATGCGCCCTGAGTGGGCTGTAGTGAGATTGGTGATAATGACTATGATAAGCCATTACCATTTTAGAACTTAACTCATCAAAGCAGTAAACTAATTACCTCCCATAATATATAACTTAAGACAATGTAAATTGTAGCAGTATACATTTATGCACGCTAATTTAATATTATCCCGAGGGCAATGTCTGGACCAAAGTTCAGTAGCAGAATAAGTCACTGCAAAGCAAGCACGTCGTCAAAGGCTACGTATTGCGTCATGCTTTGTATTGGGCTAGTAACCCATTCATTGCAAGAAACTCAGCTACTGCTACAAAAACATTCCACAACCAAGAAACCTCTGCCACCCTCAGCGAAGGCGGGTCCTTATAAGGGGTTTGTGGCGCCGGTTATCCAAACCAAAACGTGAGCTGACTTGTTAACTTGTCTGATGCTGGGATGTTACGACGGTGTTGGAGGAGGGGAAGACAAAACAAGTATAGATGAAACAGAGGAGATACAAAGTAGACATCATAGGAATAATAAGAAACAAGATAAACATGAAATGAATCTTCTAAATACTAATACCTGGAGGTGCATTTTATAACGTGGTTATGAAGACGAAGACACCAATATACAGAGTAGCTATGATACAGTCACCTGATGCAAAGAATGATCTGATTCAATTGCAGCCTGGGGGAACCCAGGATAATAAGAGCAATCTCTACAATTAAAAAAAAGAAACTTCAGCTAAGAGACCCTTGATAATAAGAGCAGTCTTTAGAATTTTTAAAAAAAAAAGATTTCAGCTGAGAGACCCTTGATAATAAGAGCAGTCTTTAGAATTTTCTAGAAACGTATCATCAACCTAACCGTCGTCCCAATCCTTGCACGAACATATAAACAAAAAAGTAGAAAATAAAAGACGAATTAAATTAAAATCAAAATGTTGTTTCAGGTGCGAGAGACAAGGATATTAACATTATCATTGGGGACTTCAATGCCAAAATAGGAAACACAATTCTTGGCCCACTGTTTCTTTCAGCTATATCTCCGGGGGGGGGGGGGGGAAGGGGGTCAAGCCTACCCCCCCCCCCCGGGGAAAAAATCTGCTGCCACTGCCCCCCACCCAGAAAAAATCTGAAGTCCCGCGCCCCCCCCCCTGATGAAAATGTCTGAAATATTCACTGATATTTACTATGATAACGTAATGAGAAGACACGGTTTAGGAAGTATGAATGAAAGTGGAGAGATGCTTTCAGACAATTGGTAATAGAAGGAAGCATATTTCTACACAAGAAGATCCATAAGGTGACCTGGATATCACCAGACCGAGAACCAGATTTATCCCAAATGCATCCAAAAAAAAGTTCAGACACTCACTTCAAGATGTTAGAGCGTATAATGGAGCAGACGTTTCGTCTGACCACAACTCGGGAATAGCAAAAGTAATGCTAAAACTGAAAAGACAGAACACCATCCAAAAGAAAAGAGATTTTCTTAAAGAGCAAGAAAAGAAAAAGAGTTTATAATAACTCTATCAAACAGATTTCAGTCTTTGCAACAGCTCGACAATATAAAGGAATGCATAGAAGATCAATGGCAACGTATTAGATGAATTGGGACCAAGAAGTGTTAGGGAGAAAATTATATCACTATAAAGAGTGCTTCTCAAAAGTTTACAACATATAAAATGAAAGAGAGGAAAAGAAAGAAGATGACTGATTTAGAGAGCAAAACAAGAGCAGCTAAAGTGAGGACTGCTCTTGATTACTGCACATTAAATAATGAAGAGGTTAAAAGAGAATATCAGGAAAGATTAAAGGAGATGTATTGATAAAATTGTCAAGTAGGCTGAACAGACTGAATCAGAAGCAGCCTAAAAGATCTGTACAGTGGTGCATTTAGGATAATAGGAAAGGTTCATTAACAAAGACAAATTGGGGAAAATTCTGTCAAACAAAGAAGAACAAAAATGGTGTTGAATATTTCCAATAACTACTAAACAAGCCAGCCTGAAAAGATTCACTTGAAATTCTCTGAAGATCTTCTCACTTGACTGCATTGTAGCGAACTGAACAGAAATTTAAAATGGAAAGGCTGCTGTCACTGATGAAATGCATGCAGAAGTACTAATGATGGACCTGTAACTGTCATCAAGCACAGATCACCAGCTACAGTGACTATTTTTTGGATAAAGAGTTGTAGATAGGATACTTGCTCAACTTCCAAAGAAAGGAATTTTACTTCAGATTTAAAAAAAAAATTAATTGAGATACACAGATCCATTGATATAACTGATATTGGTTAAAGGGGGGTCGTGTTGTGAATCTGCTATGGAGTAAATTGTGAAATAGACTTAAGGACGAAAAAAAGTGTAGGTGATATAATCATTATTTAAAGCGTCATTAATTATGTGAATAGAGTTGCGTTTCAATAACGTGCTTAGCAGTATCAAATGGAATTGAAAGTTTATTATATGTAGATGCGGCAATGACAGTTAAATAATTTTTTAATTTAGGTAACTGTGGTGATCTGACTTTTAATATATAAGTGAGGAGTCTCTCTCGTATGAGATCTCTTCTTGGCTCTCTGTCTAGGCGTACATTATTCGAGCCAAATTGCCACACAGACATAACACCTATCTATTTACATATAGTATAGACCGAAACGAAGTCTCAGGTAAAGGATAAATAACTATGACTATTTATTGAATAATAATATTTACAAAATCCTACTTTACACACTCCTGGTGCTTAACATATACAGCAAACGGACTTTATCCCTATTAGAAATGTATATTACTACAAAGCAAGTGTCCCTAACATACAAGCGGTATCATCATAAAAATGCTAAATTTGCTCAAGTTCTATGATCAATCTTGGTGGACTTATCCTTTATAGTCCTAGTGATGATCTCGGTGGATCACACAGTGTGGGAGTTCCTTCAGTTCTAGAAGCGTGTCCCTGTTCCGGCCTTCGTAGCTGCTCTAGGAGTAGCGAAGTCGGAGTTCCCGGTCGTTGATTCCGTGGAATGTCTGCGATGGGGAAAATGACTCTCCCGCGATAAATCGTGGTGGTGAGAGTGACTGGAACTCGAAGTCCTTTTGGTGGCTGACAGGTAGTTTGGTGTAGGATGTAGATCAATCCCCTAGCGTCAGCTCAAGGTAAGTCGGTCCAGTAATCGAAACCAGGCTAAAGGCAAAATGATACAAAAATGGATAAGTATCCAGGCGAATATCCATAAGCTGATAAGTCCCGTTCCACTAGCAACAAATTCAGATTGATATATGGAAGGTGACATAGCTCGTGCATATACATCCAAATGGTGGATGGGATTATAAGTCTGATCATTGTCGGCGTAAGCAGATCTTGGTTCGCGACAATTTTGGACCAAGCAAACATTTCAATTAATAAGGTATGGGACATGGTAGCATTAACAATCATTAAAATTATAGGTATATGATATTCATATTGTCTTCTTTTTTAAAAGAGACATGTGCACTTTAGAGCAACACCTGCCATTCCCACGATTGAATGGCGGCGGGTCGTAGCACGCGGCAAAATCAATAATAGAATTCATAATATCAATATAGATTAATATAGGCATTATCAGGATAAGATCAAACACGAACGAATAATATAAATAGATGGGCAACAACATGATAACAAAATCATGGTTGCGTACTTACTAGTACTCTAGGTAGCAGTCACAGTTTAGTACCTCGCTAGTGAAGTACTAAGTCCAGTTACTTCAAGCCTTCACAATTGAGTGATCAGATCTTAAAAGACGTGTACTTGCTAAGTCCTAGGTTGCAGTTATGAATCACGCTAGAGAAGTTCTAAGTCTAGATCCTTCCAGCGTTCACGGTCAAGCGAGCATGATCATAAAAGACAGATTGTTGCTTGTACAGACTATTTATTTGAGTTGGGTGGCGATCAGGTGATGATTCAATTGGGTGATTCAATTGTTGTATGTTTTTCCATCCAATGACAATTACTTTCGATGTTGCGGGTTTGACCTCCTACCCTCAAAGTTTTTCGGGGTGAGGTGAAAATCCAAATTCACTCTTTCGCGTGAGCAATCTGGTTAAGAAATGCAAAAACAACGAAGGGGCGCTACTCCGCTTTGCTGTCTCCAGGGCAGAAATGAGGGGGGGTGATGATATTAATTTCTCAAGGTTCAGAGTCCAGGAGGAGTGAAAAAAAAATTTCACGCTTTTTGGGATGAGCAGCCTTGAGTAGGAATGTCATAACACAAAGGGAAACCACTCGGGTTAGTCTACTGCGAGGCAAAAAATAGGGAGGGAATGGGGTTATATTACAGGGTATTCAAAGGCGTAGTTGAGGGGAAAGAAATTTTATAAAGTCCAGCTCCAGATCATCACAGTAACTATCATCTCTATGTTGCCCACAACGACAAGCTGAATAGTTACAGAAATAATGCCATTTTGAAATACTCCTCCACCAACTATCTTATTAAGTGAATTAGTTTAATTTAAATCATGCATTGAATATATTTAAAAATAAGGACTAAAACAGATGCTATTAAAATTATTTAAGTATTTTAAAATTTAGGAAACATGTTTAAAAAGTTTTAAAGTTTTTTTTTTAAATGTCTACTTTCAGATCCTTGGAATTTCAAGCATTCTTTCTAGAAAAAGCCATAATTGCACACTGACTGAATCTCGTGTGTCTGACAGCACAGCCCAGTTAAAAGCTTGGTATTTCGAAGTGTTAGGAACGCAATTTAATGAACCGAAACTACCATACGATGAAACATTGCGAGATCGTCTTTTTGGTAACTTGACCTGTGGTCAGCCTGTCATTGATGTCACACAGTCCATCATTGACGGCAAGACGCCCCAGAGAAAGCCTGGCCATGGCATGTACTTTACTTATGACTCAAGGCAACTTCAGCAGAATGTGTGGTGCATCCCTTATTTCAAATTATTGGATACTTACTGCAGCCCACTGCACCGGAGACGACCAAGTCGAATACACTATTGTGTTCGGTGTCCGAGATATCTACAATAATTTTGAATTAAATCGTAAATACAGGACAGCTCAGAAGGTCATTGTTCACAAAGATTTTAATCAAATTTATAGAAAAATGGACATTGCATTAATCAAATTAAACGAGGAAGTTACCTTCAACGACTACATCCACCCTATTTGCCTGCCAAAAGAAGGTGAGGGACTTTTGAACGATGACATTTGCTATACAACTGGTTGGAGAAGAACTAACGGCAGTGAACCATCTACACCGAAAATACTTCAGCAAATCAAAATTAACATCATGCCGGTAGACTTGTGCACCTACAACTATGCCACTCTGGGCATGAAGATCAGTTCAGACAGGTTTTGCATTGACTTAATTGATGACATCAAAGGTGTCTGCTCTGGCAGATTTGTTATATATGGCTATAACTCTTTTGAAACTGTGATTTGTAGTTACAGGTGGCTACCAAGCATTTTAACGAGAGTCACTGAGTGTATTGACTGGATTGTAACAAATGTAGCTGACAACAACTGAGAATATGGACTGGATAGTAACATAGTACCTGACAACAACTGAGTATATTGATTGGATTGTAAATAATTATAGCTGACAACAACTGAGTATATGAACTGGATTGTAACAAATATAGCTGACAACAACTGATTATATTGACTGGATAATAATTAATATGTCTAGCAACAGATTATATTGATTGATGTGTAACAAATATATCAATTGATAATATTCAGTGGATTATACTGAATATTTCTAACAATGGATCATACTGACTGGATTATAAACAAGTCTAACAACTGATTATATTGACTGGATTATAATGAATGTCAAACAACTGATTATAATGACTGGATTATAATGAATATTTCTAACACCTTATTAAATTGGCTCGATTATAATGAATGTCTAACATCTGATTATATTGACCGGTCTCTAACAAAGATAACTGACAACAACTGAGTTTATTGACTGGATTGTAACAAATATAGCTAAAATTGTGACTATAGAGATTGGATTTTAACAAACATAGCTGACAAAAACTAAATATATTTATATATTGGATTCTACAGATATTGCTGGAAAGAAATGAGTATGTTGACTGGATAGAAGCTAGTTGCGGTATCAACAATATTCACATTTATTTTGAGATTTTGATTTCATAATAATTTATATATATATATATATATATATATATATTGATAAGATTACAATTTTAGTTGAGTTGAATGAAATATTTCCTACTATTATTATTGTTTTAGCAAAACTTTTACATTGTGTACATAATTTTATAAATATAATAAACTGTTTCTTCAATATTTTTTTATTCAGTTATTTATATGTTTGTAATTATAAATATCTTTTTCGTTTTTGTTTCATTTTGGTATGGGTACTTCTGAGAAGCTGAGATTGTTGGTACGGTGGGGGGAAATTTCTTTATTTTTTAAATGACATCAAGATAAATTTGATCGCATCGGAAAGGAACAAGAACTGGTCAATTTGTATGGGTGGTTAAAAAAATGATCCTGTTCCTACACATTAATATAATTACAAAGTGTCCGGGGAAAATACCAAATAATTGTATTATGGCGTAATTTTTACAGGATGATGGAAATGTGATGAAAGCGATGATGAAAATAATGATGCTTTAAAAATGTCAAGGTTTAGATTAACATAATGTCACTAGATATCTCATTTGCACAACTGCAGAAGTTCAACGTTAAATTAGACAACACAGGAAAACAATGCAGTTCGGATCATTCCTTTCTACATACTTTGAAAACTTGATATTAACTGCTTTTATTCGGTGGCGGCTGGTTGGCTGGCAAAGTCTGCGGACGGCTAAATTGGACCACTTTCCGTCAAGCTATCGAGCTCAAAGTTGGCACATAGCAAAGTTGCCTACGACAACATATTCTCTCACATTTGCCGAACCATCCGAAACCCTGCACACAAAAAAACAGTTTTTCTCTTTTTTTCACGTGGAATATGAAGGAAATTTTCTGATCACCGCACTAAATGAGATTATATAAAATAACTCATGTGCTCTTGGTGCATATTATTTTGTTTTTCTGAAATGTTTGGAGCAATAAATTCTAAAAGCGGGCAATTTATATTAACCGTCTAAAGAATTTGCCACCCAGCGAGAATTATACAAACATAAGCTAAGTTAACCCATTAACTATCCATTTGGGGATAATGTATTCACTATCTACATAGGCAGCAGCAATGTACTCATGACTCATCAGAGATGCGTATGTCCTCTGGATGCTAAATTTAGCTCGTTCGCGTGCTTGGCTTCCCCTGCGAGATCATTCTTCATGTTGGGCCAGCTTTTTTCGTACGTGTTTAGTAGTATATGCACTTTTTCATCGTAATACAGTTTTGATGGCTTCTGTAGTACCATCTATACAACAGTTTCGATGACTTCTGTAGTGACATCTATATAACAGTTTTGATGACTTCTGTAGTGACATCTATACAACAGTTTTGATGACTTCTGTAGACCGAAATATCTCGAAACCCATTTCGGGATCGTATGTGCAATGACTTGAATCTTAGCAATTATTCAGGAATTGCGATTTACAGGAAATGACACGACACATGGCACGACACATGGCACGACACATGGCACGACACATGGCAGACGCATGGTACGACACATGGCACGACACGTGGCGCGACACGTGGCACGACACATGGCATGACACATGGCACGACACATAGTCATTTCTTGAAAGAAATGGCTAATATTATAAATGACGATGCGTACCTCAGTTCGGATGTAGAAGATGATGGTAAGTGTTCTCTAGATAGCGTGTATCTTCCTTCAGATAGGGTTGACGAAGTCTCAGACTAGGACGATTTCGATGACAACATTATTGATGATAATGAACCAGCAGCTGTTCTTGGACTTGTTGAAATTCACCGTGCATCAAGTTAGCTTGATGATGTCACATCGGCCTTCGCGTCATCATCAACAAGCACCGATACAAATTATACAGTGGTCCTCACATTGCCACCAATAAGCACCGATACAAATTATTCAGTGGTCCTCACATCCCCACCAGCAAGCACCAATACAAATTATACAGTGGTCCTCACATTGCCACCAACAAGCAGCGATACAAATTATTCAGTGGTCCTCACATCCCCACCAGCAAGCACCAATACAAATTATACAGTGGTGCTCACATGGCCATCAACAAGCACCGATACAAAATATACAGTGGTCCTCACAATGCCACCAACAAGCCCCGATACAAATTATACAGCGGTCCTCACATTGCCACCAACAAGCACCGATACAAATTATACACCACAACCATCTGTGAAAGAAGAGGAATAATTTTGATTTGAAGTTGGAAGAAGAGTTATCAACTTAATTCCAAATTGTACCCAGTCTGTTATGATGTGAAAAAAAGAAGTCATGATCTCATCACTTGACTCACAGGGAAAAGCCCTGTGCAGTGGGTTTTTTTTTTAATGCTAATTGATGATGCCTGATTTACAATCATGTCCGATAGACTGTAACATACACCACAATGAAATATTTCCATCAGGTTTTTCTTTCAAACGATTAAAAAAGAAATAATTTATGTAATTCTTCTTTTCAATGGGAACCATTCCCTTCCTCAAGAACACTTATAATGGTGTGAGGACGAAGACATCGATGTTCAATGATTGATAAAATGTAAGGGTCGGAACGGGAACTTGGAAAAAATACGCTACCTCAATCCGTGACAACTGACCTGGAAAGGATCGTAGCAATTGAAATGGATAGGCTCTTCAAGATTCGCATATTGATCGACAAACGAAATGAAAAGTTTCAGCAATTTGGCATTCTCTCTGAAAGTTTGAGAATGAATGAACAAGTGGTCCGATATTAAGGGCACCTTTACATCAAGCAGTTTATGTGTAGGAAGTCTCTAAGAGTTGGATTCGAACAATGGGCGATTTGCTTCTCATATACAAGCCATTGTAACCAGATGCAAGTCTATGGAGGCAAGGATACAGGGCACTGATGATGACGCAGGTGTGTCCTAAATTGGGGCGTCTGTTGTTTTGAAAGTGATTTTGAGTTAAGAGACACCAAATTCTCCCAAGATTTACTTTGACACGTTCCTTAGGAGAAAACCCTTGATGACATATTTTCAGGATATCAGTGTCAGGGATACAGAGACTACAGATTCAACAGAAGGAACAAGTTTCGTATTTTGACTGATAAGTGCCTGAAGAAAACACAACAAGGAGCAGTGTGTCACTTGGAACAAAAAGGGCTGTGTAAACGCTATGTATATATATTGCTACCACTCTCAGCATCGTCTGTCTATCCCACTATCTAAATCTTTTACATCTCTCCCTCTCTCTCTCTCTCTCTCTCTCTCTCTCTCTATTTTTCCGTGTCTCTATCGACTTTTAACGAAACTATCTGTCATCATCTTTGTCCCCTCACTCTCACACTAACTCTTTGTGTCTGCATCAATTTTTCTAATACTCTTAAAACACATTTTATGTCTATCTTTCTCTTTGCCAATTTCTATGTACCTAACTCTCTGTTTCTCTCATTAACTTTGACTTATCTAGCTCTGCCTTTCTCTCATTAACTCCCTAACTCTATACAACCTTCTGTTTAAATCTATCGGACCCTCTAACTCGTTCTCTCTCGTCCCGACTGTATCTGACTCTCTTACCGACTTACGGACTGACTCTCGGACTCTCTCTGACACTTTAAACCTCGCATTGTCAAACTTGCATAGTAACAACATTAACATGTTTGCACTGGGACTTAACTCAATTATAACAGAACTTATGACACTTTCCTTAGATAAATAATAATAAATAATAATAAATAATAATAAATAATAATAAATAATAATAAATAATAATACAGTTAATTTAAAAAACACTCTTCATCCCAAAAGCTCAAAGCGCGGTACAAAGTCAACCATATTAAAAAGAGAAATAAAAACAATCTAAAATTACCACAATTAAAAAATAGACGCAACAATATAAAGCTACATACGAGCATACCAAGTCAAAGTCTTTCATCCCGTTTCGACTATAGGCAACACAGGCCAATACACATTAACTGAAAAAGGAGATGGTAGATAGCATCAACTGAATAGATGAATCAAATGCAACCCTGCACGTACTGAACGAAGAGTCTCAAACGTTCAGACGCCACCCGCCCCAACCCCCCCCCCTGATCCCAAAATTAACTACTAAATTCGTTCCCTTTCGATTAAGTACAATGTAGCGACTAATGACCAATTCTCAATATATGTTTAATGCAGCCATATGGTAGATAGCATGAACTGAATAGATGAATCAAATTCAACCCTGCACGTACTGAACGAAGAGGTTCAAACGGTCAGACGCCACCCGCCCCAACCCCCCCCCCTGATCCCAAAATTAACTACTAAATTCGTTCCCTTTCGATTAAGTACAATGTAGCGACTAATGACCAATTCTCAATATATGTTTAATGCAGCCAGTTATCGCTGAGATCTGGTGCATCAGACACTTCACTCATTGCTATTTCTTAGTATTTTTTTCATCAAAGATTAGATGGAATTCGTTTATTTTTTTTCCAACATTGGATTGACTATCCAAATCATATCCACAAACAGTTGTCGGACTAGTTTAGTAATATCGACAAACAGTTGACTGACTATTGAAATCATATTTACAAACAGTTGATTGACCATTGAAATCAAATTTACCAACCATTTATTGAATATTGAAGCACTATGCAAAAAGCGTTGAAATTAGTTACTCGTCACACGTGAAGATAAAGTTATAGCACTAAAATAATAAATACAGAGAGAGAGGGACTTGGAGAAAATGAAAGAGGGAAAGGAGACAGGCCTATAAATAAACAGAAATACACGAAGATAAGCCAAAGAACACACATGTGAGCAGGAGTCACAAACATAAGGAGACACAAACATAAGGAGACACACGCAGTTTAGCTAAAAGACACAAAGATAAGGAGAAATACAAAAAGATATGCAGAAAGACAAAAAGAAAAACGGACAGACCAATAAAGATGCTAGTATCTATATATATTCTTTATATATATAGAAAGAGAGAGAGAGAGAGAGATTGAGTAATATTTTAATTACAATAAAAGACAGAGTGAGAGTGAGACATTAAAAAGTAGAGAGACGGAGAAGATATGAGAGACAGGGATAGATAATGACAGAGAGTATGAGAAAACCTGAAAGAGACATAAATGGATAACTAAGATAGACACAAACAGATGCTGAAAGAGACATTAATGGATGAACTGAGACGGAAATAAACATACACTGTAAAGAGACACAGATGGATCAATGAAGTAGACGCAAACTGATACCAAAAGACATAAAGAGAGATGATGATAAAGACATTTCGGTAAGTGTGCAACAGTTACACGTCATGCACCTGTTGTTAGCGTGGTGTCATCATTTAACGTTTTGCTGAGATGTAAAAGGTCTAGATGGATCCTTTTGTCCTGCTACCCTGCGTCCTAGACAACTTGTTAGGATCACGTGTGACCATTTCTTTCGTCTAAAGTCAATCACGACCATTTAAAAAATCGGCCAGTTTTTGCGTGTGAATCTGTTCGTGGGTGCGCAGATGGCTGATCAGGTCGATTATGGCAGGAAATAAATTCTGCTGCAGGCAGTGCAGTGGATGGATGGTACAACTCAAAGTACAGAGCTGACTCGGGATTTTCTTGCTTGTCTTTTTTGAAGGTGAAGATCTTTGACTCTCCCATTTCGGTGTGCAAAATATGCTACAAGACGACGCTTTCATTAACATCTTAAATTGTCCGTAATTGTTTGTGTATCTTTAATGTAACACTTAAAAGACACGTTGTACTCTACATAATATAACATCGAACGTTCTTGAACGAAACAAGTATAAAGAGATTTTTAAAATCCATCATCATAAAAGTTTTGCGCCCTCTTTTCTAAAATTATGCACTAGGTTTTATCAATTACGGAAGTGGACGCATCTGTAGTTTATTTAAAGTTATAACAGAATTTGCGAAATAGTTGGCAATACTTCAGCGATTGGTATAGTCGTACCTCCTTGATACTAAAGCATCAAAGACGCCAGAAGTTTGTATTTTGAGGTAGTTTTTTTAATAAGGTTTCTGATCCCATTCAAAATTCGCCAATATGTCCGTCTTAATGAAGGTAATTGTCGTATTCTTTAGAACATTATCTAATATGCGTAAAAATGTGCAGAAATGTTTGCCTTGTATGTTAATTTCATTTCAATAATAATCATCCAAACATATATGCAGATGGTAGATGTCCTTGGGAAATTATGATTTACTGGAAATTTGTTTATCTTGCAGAAAATTTCTTAACACCTATTTGTAGGGAGATGCGAACAGCGATAAAGCTAGATAAAGGTAGATAATTGGATGGTAAAGGTCTAAAAATGTGGCCTAGTTAAATTAATTTCCGCTGATTCCCTGTTATAATAAACATTAAAAATTAAATGAAATGATTTACAGATGTCTTAAATTCAATTTAATCTAAATGAGAACCATTTACTCCATATATGTCTATCCTTTTAATTTCTGACTTGTTCTGGGTGGGCGTGGCATCTGGTGTTATCAAGACCACTAAATTCAAAGTCAAGGCCGAATGGTTATTCAATGGAATCAGATTGTTTTGATTAATTTATTTCATTTCAAATATCCTCATTGGGTCCAATATTAGGCTTAGTATATCTATTTTCATGAGACGCTCGTTTCTTTGAGTATTTGTTATCACTAGGCATTGTATAAACAAATTATAAAAAAATATTAAGACAATTTTAAGATTCTCAAAAATGTTTTGTTTATTTCCATGGAAGCCGCCATATTTAAAGGACTGATCATTGTATCAAACAATCATTGGGGAGGTCATCCTTGTTTTAATACAATTGAGATAGAAAAAGTATAAGGGTTTGTTGTTTTTTTTTTTTTTTTTTTTTGGGGGGGGGGGGGGTAAAATTCTGATACACCCCTTCTAACAAAAAAAATCATGTCTCAAGAACTATTTAACTTAAATTAAAAATAATGACATATAATTGTGTAGAATTGAATACACTTTAGTTTGATATCAATGGTTACTGTTAAATCGAAAAAAGGCTTTTTTTCCAATTTTCACGGTGTACCTCCCCCCTTAAGCAGACGGTTATAAGACACAACTGTTTGTGTAAATAAAACAGAAAATGAAAGATATAATAACAGAGAAGTAATAAGTAGCTCACCAATCTCTGGCTCAGAATGTGCTAGGCTAAAAATGTATTGAGAATATATCATCAAAACTGTAATAGGTAAAAATAAACATCACTAAGGAGCATGTTTTATCAATTACTTTATGTAGGTAAGGTAACAATAAAGTATGAATTTTAAAAAGGACATGGTTTTAAATGCTTTAGCCACACAGTTTCTCATTGGCAGATTTCCAAATAAAATATGAATGTAACATGAACAAAATAATGATTTTAATTAAAAGAAAGCAGAATTTGGTCTTTGAAATTCTTAAAGCACAAAACAAATCTTTGTTTCCAAGTGACATTATACATTAAATACTTGAAAGGTGTACATTTTCAAATTTTAATTTGCGCTCCATTTTAGCTAACTTTCCGTTGAATTTCTTATTACGGTATCATAGATATGGCGTCTACGATAGTTACAATAAATTGTCAAAGCTCTTCAAAGATTTAATGTTTTCGCTTGCTGACAGACACTAGATGCCAATTTGTACCAACAAGCTTTAAGATTGCTGCTAATTCCATGAAAATTCAATCTGAATGATTTAGATTGGTTGGTTTAAATTTTAAAAGTCCATAAAAATCTATTTACCTAGTTTTCCAAAGAAAGATTAATGTATGATATTTTATAGTTTGTAGTGAAAAGAAATTTTTATATGGATTTACTTGACAGCTTATCATCGTCTTGGTAAGTAATCTCTAAATCTAACCATTTCCTTAAATTGTTAAAACATTTGAGTTATCCGAATGACATAAAGAGACGTTTTGTTGTGACCTTTACTTTGATGTGTTCAATGTTTTCTTGTTGAATTAACCTAAAGAACAATTTGTTTACTTTTTTTTCCTTTTGATCATGTAACTTCAAATTGTGCTATTCTTCTTTTTCTTCTATATCTTAAGGGCCCACGATCACGTTATTGATCATTTTGGCTCCTATGCGTGTAGAGGGGATTTGCAATGTTTCTGTTCCTGGTGTTGATGAGGACATTTCACTGATTTCCAGTGCCACTTTGTGAGGGAATCATGCACTGGGGGTTTGAAGGCTTGAGACATTAGACACAATGAGTCTAGTGTTGTCGCCTCAACTGTACCTTCAATCTTAGGTACATTCAAAAATAGTTTTTAAATGGCCAGGTAACTTTAAATAGTGTTGCCCACTGCCTAAGTCCATTCAAATACAGTTTTTCCATGCCTAGATACCTTTAAGTAGAGTTTATCAATGCCCAAGTAACTTCAAATGTAGTTTTTCAATGACCAGGTACCTTCAAATTGAGTTATTCAGTGCCTGGATCATGAGAGAAACTATCATGGCGGGGAAAATTGAATTCATTGGATAGCTTACAGAAAGTTGTTTGATTAGGATTTTCCAGATAACATTCCACTTGTATCACAAAGCCATAAATAAATGAAGGACAAAATAACAAAACATGACTCTGTATCCTACCACGTCGTTCTTCGCGTAAATAAATACCAAACCAAGACTTTAAGAAAAAATGCATTGGGATTTTTGGTCATTGGATTAACTTGAGAGGAGTCTCTCTTGAAGAAGTTGGAACCTTTACTTACCTGCAAGGCATCATAAATAAAAATTTTGGCACAGACAGGGCCGGAATAAGCCATCTTGGTGCCCTAGGCACAAACCCACATGGGTGCCCCCTATTGCCCCGTGCCCCCGATCCTCCAATGACTGCTGGTATGTTCAATAGTATTAAAAAAACTAACAAATAAAAACAGTTGTAAAAATTTAAAATACATAGGTTTGTACTACTATCACTCATATAAAACCTACAATAAGGTATTTCTGTATTAAAATTAATAGTTAATTAATTTCTTAATAATAGTAGACAAAAATACTGTAACTTTTTTGATAGATAAGAAATTAAGAGAGATAACACATTTACATTTTAAAGTTCTTTTTTCTAGATTTACGTCTGGCAAAGTTTTTGAGTACATCATCAAAGTTAATTTTGCGCAACAAGTCTGCCTCAATCATCAGCAAAGATAAAGAATCAAGCCTTTTTTGTTTCATTGTCGATCTACTTGGAATTTTTGTACATTTCATCTGAGAAAAAGAGCACTCAGTTGAACAGTTCGTAACCATCAGTGTTAAAAATATGCGCAAGGCGATTTCTACCTTTGGAAAAGCACACTCGATGTTGTCTCTAACTATTACTTTGTAGAGTTCTGCATGAATGAACATGTTCTCAGATTTTGATGCTTGAATCTTGTGGCGAACATATGAGTGGAACTGTTGTAGTTCAGCATATAAATTATTGTTCAGATCTTCAGGATAAGCATTTTTTAGTCCTACACAACACTGAGATGTTTGTGGTACATCAACCAAACAAGAAAATCGAACTGCTAGATCATTATATACCTGTCCTCGTCTACTCATCTCTGTCTCAAGTTTGTCAACAGTGGTGTAGAAAGCAGATATACGAAATTTGTCTCTGGCATTCTGAGATACCTCAGTAGCATCACCATCAATGACCAATGTCTTTCGTTTATGATTACGGGTCTAAGTTGACTTATAATCCACACCTAGTGTTATTTCTTTTGCAGCTTCTTCAAATCTTTCAAATTCATTCCTAGATTCATGCAAGTCATCTGCTAGTGAAGAATACAAATCAGCACACGTTTTCAAGTTCACGTGCTCATTTTGTAGAGCTTGACTTACCCTGTGAAAATGTTGTAACACTTCTTCCCAAGAGACAAGCATGAAAAAAATTCTTCTTTGCAATGTTTTCTGCTTCTCTTCTGGTTTCCCCCTTCTGTGACTGGTCTTTTTTTAAACGTTCTAACGCTTCTATAATCTGAGGATGAGACTTTAGAATGGCTTCAGTTGCAACAGCATGTGCTTCCCATCTGGTATCGGAAAGAGACTTTACCAGCTTTTCATTCACAAGGCATCCTTTCAATATTACATTTGCGATTTGCTTATGCCATGCAATTACGCTACCTGGACAATATACACATTTTTCTTAAGAACTTGTGGTGCCCCCCGAATGCTTGGTGCCCTAGGCACGTGCCATGTTTGTCTAATGGTTAATCCAGCACTGGGTACAGATGAGGACATAGAGTCTATGGTCCAAAAGGCAAGATGACCATTCAATGCCCTGCGAAACACCTGGAACTCAAGGGAAATACTGATAAAAACAAAGTTAAACATTTTCAACTCAAATTTCAAGACGCTTCTGTACGTTTGTGCAAGTTGGAGAGTAACAGAAACAAACATTAAAACTGCAGGCTTTTTTTTTTTTACAAATACAAAATAAAATGGTTAACAAACTTTTTAACACTGTCCTTTGGGAGAAAAAAACAATTTTCCAGTGGCAACGGAGCAACAAAAAAAATGGAGATGGATAAAGCGCACATTCAGGCATCCAAGCACTAAAATCACAAGATAGGCCCTGAACGTGAATCCTAAAGATACAAGGAAAAGAGGAATACCCATAGCAACATGGAAGATATGAGTAGTGGCTGAGGTAAAAATAAATGAAGAAGAGCTGGGCTGAACTAGCACGATGGCCCAGGTTGGGGACATATGGAAAACTATGATCCATTGGAGGTGAGAAAAACAAAGAAGAAGAATTTGATATTAGGCAAAAAAATCAAACGAGACAGACAAATGTAGTGATATAAATAACAAGGGCCAAGGCATCTATGTTGAGAGGTCTTACGATTACTCAATTTAATAAATTGTAAAATAATTGTGAGGAAGAAAGCAGACCTAACTTATCAATACAAGAATTGCAATCATAGATATATATCATGTACAGTCGATGATAACATTATTTTAATCAGTATTAGTTATGTGAATGCAGATTCATTTTCATAAAGTGATTAGATGTAACAAGTGGACTTGATATTTCATCTAATATGGATGTGGCAACGACAGTTAAATAATATATGAATTTAGCTAACTGTCATCTTTATGTTTCCCACAACGACAGGCTGAAGAGTAACAGAAATAATGCCATTTTGAAACACCCCTCCACCAATTATTTTAAATCTACAATTACATTTTTAAAATAATAATTGATCTATTTTAAACATGACAATTTTTAAAAGGGAATTAGTTTAATGTTATGTATATATTGAACTAATGTAAATGTAGGGACTACAAAATGATGGTAATAAAATCATTTAAGTATTTTAAAATTTAGAAAATTTTTAAAAATAATTAAGCAGGTGAAATACACTCCTTAAAATATTATCTTAAATAACATAACAGATTTTACAAAATAATTCTTGTTTCAGATCCATGGAATTTCAAGTATTCTGTCTGAAAGAGGCCGTAATTGCACAGAGATAGAATCTCGTGCGTCTGACAGTACAGCCCAGTTAAAAGCTTTGTACTTCGAAGTGTTGGGAAAACGATTTAATGAACCGAAACTACCATACGATGAAACATTACAAGATCGTCTTTTTGGTAACCTGACATGTGGTCAGCCTGTTATTGATGTCACACAGTCCATCATTGACGGACAAGACGCCCCAGAGAAAGCCTGGCCATGGCAGGTAGTTTTATTTATAACACAAGGCAACTTCACAGGTGATTGCAGTGCTTCCCTTATTTCGAATCATTGGATACTTACTGCTGCCCACTGCACAGGAGACGACCACGCCGAATATTCTGTTGTGTTAGGTGCACGAGATATCTACAATCGGTTTGAACGAAGTCGTGAATATAGGACAGCTCAGAAGGTCATTGCACACAAAGGTTTTAATCTTATACATAAAAAGGGGGACATAGCATTAATGAAATTAAACAAAGAAGTTACTTTCAATGATTACATCCACCCTATTTGTCTGCCAAAAGAGGGTGAGAGACTGTTGAATAATGACATTTGCTATTCAACTGGTTGGGGAAGTACTAGCATCGGTGACCCGTCTCCACCGAAAATACTTCAGCAAATAAAATCAACATAATGCCGCAAAGCATATGTGCCTACACTTGGGCTTTAAGGAACCGGACACTCACGTCTGACAGACTTTGCATTGACTTAATTGATGACATCAAAGGTCTTTGCCAGGGTGATTCTGGGGGTCCAGCAGTCTGTAGAATTGATGGAAGATTTTTTTATTTATGGCATTAATTCTGTAGGACCTGATAATTGTAGTTATATATGGAAACCAAGCATTTTAACGAAGAGTCACTGAGTATATGGACTGGATTGTAACAAATATTGCTGACAACGAGTGAGTATATGGACTGGATTTTAACAAATATTGCTGACGAGTGAGTATATCGACTGGATTATAGCAAAGATAACCGACATATACTAATTATATTGACGGGGTTATAATATTTGATTATTTATAACAACTGATTATATAATAACTGGATTATAATTTATCTTCAGCAACTGATTATAATACCTATTACAAAGATGGCTGACAACAACTGACTATATTGACTGGTATGTAGCAAATATTTCTAAACTTCTGACTATATAGATTGAATTTTAACAACTATAGCTGAAAACAACTAAATATTTAGACTAGAGACCGATTGAGTTTCGGCTTCGGTTTTGGAACCAAAAGTTGCACTTTAATCAGTTTTCGCATAGATTCGGTTTCGGCCAAAACAGAAAATTTAACTTTCGCTCATTTTGGTTTCAGGCGAAAGTGATTAAGACTTTCAGCTGGCTGGCCGAAATTGATTGGTCTTCTACCAGAACGCAGATTTTCACACTCCTGTCTGTCAACCTGCAGTCCGATATTCATTATTCCTCGACGTCTTGCTGTCATCATATAATAAATCACAAAATATTTAACAAATTCTCTGCAAACTCTGTACACAGCTGCAAGATAATTTACCTGACCAATATTACCAAAAAATGAAATTTACATTAAGGCAAATGGAAATGTAAAGAGTTTTGTGGAAAAAAACAACAAAACAACCATTAGAAAACTAGTAGAATGTAGATCTAATTATTTTATTATTTTTATTATTTTTTATTTGGTCCTCCAAGTTTATTTAAATCTTTCATTTTTGACATACATTTGATCATTATCTTGTCATAGTCGAGGGTAAGCAGCAGTGTGAACATAACTGTGAGGGAAGGGTAACATTTCCATTATTTAAAAGAAGACAAAAATTACTCTGTTATTCTTTTTAAATTGGTATCCCTAAGCTTATCCAATTACTTTTTTCATTGAAATTTATCATTGTCTTGCTCATAAATGGCTATATACTATAACCCTTTGGCAACTATTTTCTATGTTATAGGCCTAGTACTTAAGATATAGTAGCTGGAAGCAAGCTTAAATTAAATGTTTTGTATAGTAATGATTTCTCTATTCTGGAAATACATAATTTTTTTTAAAAATGATTTGATTTATTCATACATTTAAACGTTACAGGCGAAGTGTGTAATCCAGCTATTCTGTAGAATTTCTAGTCAAATTTCTAGTGTAAAATTTAACAGCCATAATACAATTTTTCTATTCACTCTATGGAATGGCTGGAATACACAACTTGACTGTAACATTAAGATTACAGAATATTAAAATCATTCATATGGATTATTATCTAGAGCCGTTCACGGTGATAATACAACAAATAGTCAATTTGTTTGTTCCGTCCACTGGTGTGTGTGTGGAGGGGATGGGTGTGTGTGTGTGTGTCTGTGTGTGTGTTGGGGAGGGGGGTCTGTGTGATGACAAGCTAAACGAGCTAGCATCGAAGGGAAAATGGTAAAGTGACGACCTCAAAGTTAGTCCCGATCCAATTTAGACGGTTAACAGGCGTGCTTATGTCCAAAAAAATTCGGTTGGCTCAAACAAAAATTAGGTAAGACTTTCATAGCTCACCGATGGTCAAAGTGAGTCACTTGGTGACACGGCAAAAAATTAGAGGAGGGATGTTTATTACCTTAGGTAACTTGTTTGAGAGTCACTTAAGACAAACAAAATTGACACAAAAGTTATATCATTTATCGCGGTGCGCAGAACGTCTGCGAAAACGAGTTATGAAATATTCAAATGTTTTGATTTTGGTTTCGGCCGAAAGTCTCATTGAGCTTTTTGGTTCTGCTTCGATTTCGGCCAAAAATCATTTTTAACGTTGGTTTCGGTCTGTCTCTAATGTATAAAAAATAGATTTAAGAAAAGAGCTAAAAGGCACTAAAGACATATATGTATATATATATATATATAAATATATATATACATATAATAATAATAATAATAATAATAATAAAGTTCATTTCAAAAACACGCTTCATCCCCAAAGGCTCGAAGCGCGGTACAAAGTCAAAAAAAAACAAATCTATAATTTACCACATTTAAAACAAACGCAACACGACAAAAACTAAGTACAAGCATACAATAGCAAAGTCTTTCTAGCCATTTCAACCATAAGCAACACAGCCATTATGCATTAACTGGAAAATAATGTTGACAATCATCCCAGAAGGTGTTTGCGAAATAGATGTGTCTTTAAATCGGTTTTAAAGGACTCATATATATATATATTTGATTGTACTTAATATTGCTGGGAAAAAAATGAGTATGAGTATGTTGAATGAATGGAAGCCACTAGCACTGTCAATTATCTTCATATTTATTTTGAGATTTATATTTCATTATTAAGTTAGTTTTTGAGTTTGTTTTTTTAATGGATCAGATTAAATTTTTGTTAAAATAAATGTTTCCTTTTATTAGGCTGGTAATATTGACTACATAATTTTATGATGTTAAAAAAACTGTTTCTTCATTATTTTTATGCACTTATTGATTTGTTTACAATCATAATAAATACTTCTTTTGTTTTCATTTAGTTTTGTTATACGTTCCTATCAGTGGCGATATCCTATTTATTATTTTAAACAACACCCAGATAGATTTGAATCGCATTGGAGTGGATTGAGTACTAATCAACTTTGCAGGATTACAAAAGTATGATATTTTTCCTACGAATAAAAATCATAGTAGAACAAGGTGTGTGGGAGCTTGAATTTAGAAACAGGACAATGAGACAAGAACGTTTCAGCCAAGTGCCTTCTTCAGAGACAGGACAAATGAAAATAAGAAAAGAAATAGAAACGAGTAAAAAAATTTAAAAAACTTTAGTGATCGCAATTTGTTATTGCCGGAAGTAGGAGTTTTCAAAAACCAAGATTAGAAGAAGTGAAACAATTATGAACAGTTAGTGTTAAAAATAAGGTCTGAAATCACAACGGCTAGATCATATTTTTGAGTTCATTAAAATATAAGGAAAAATATTTTGAAATTAAAAAAAAAAGAAAACAGAAAACATGGGGACGTGAAAAATCTTTAATAGAAAAGGATTTGAATAAAAAATAATCTACTAAGAATCCGGGGAAAAGGAAAAAAAAAAAGTGTATGACCTAATAAAAACTCAATGGAGATGTGATGAAGAACATGATGGAAAATATGATGCCTAAATAGTGTCATTGATTAGATCAACATAGTCTCATGTCGGTAGAAGTCTTATTTGCACAACAACACCGTTTGAGTGTTTAATTAATCAACCCCTAAAAAAACCAAGCATTTCTTATAAATCCTTTATTTGCATTCTTAAAATAATTTTATAAAGTATTCCAATGCCCCCCCCCCCACGCTTTTACACGACAGATTAATGTCACCATTTGATAAAAACAAAACAAAGTATTACGCACCAAACGCACATGCGAAATTAATTAATTTTTTTAAAATCCGTTTTAGCGCAGTTATCGGGAATTTTATTTCGTGAAATCAGTATCATCATATTTCTTTCATCTTCCCTTGGCATCAGTATCATCATATTTCTTTCATCTTCCCCTTGGCATCAGTATCATCATATTTCTTTCATCGTCCCCTTGGCATCAGTATCATCATATTTCTTTCATCTTCCCCTTAGCATCAGTATCATCATATTTCTTTCATCTTCCCCTTGGCATCAGTATCATCATATTTCTTTCATCTTCCCTTGACATCAGTATCATCATATTTCTTTCATCTTCCCCTTGGCATCAGTATCATCATATTTCTTTCATCTTCCACTTGGCATCAGTATCATCATATTTCTTTCATCTTCCCCTTGGCATCAGTATCATCATATTTCTTTCATCTTCCCCTTGGCATCAGTATCATCATATTTCTTTCATCTTCCCCTTGGCATCAGTATCATCATATTTCTTTCATCTTCCCCTTGACATCAGTATCATCATATTTCTTTCATCTTCCCCTTGACATCAGTGTCATCATATTTCTTTCATCTTCCCCTTGGCATCAGTATCATCATATTTCTTTCATCTTCCCCTTGTCATCAGTATCATCATATTTCTTTCATCTTCCCCTTGGCATCAGTATCATCATATTTCTTTCATCTGCCCCTTGGCATCAGTATCATCATATTTCTTTCATCTTCCCCTTGACATCAGTGTCATCATATTTCTTTCATCTTCCCCTTGGCATCAGTATCATCATATTTCTTTCATCTTCCCTTTGGCTCAGTATCATCATATTTCTTTCATCTTCCCCTTGACATCAGTGTCATCATATTTCTTTCATCTTCCCCTTGACATCAGTGTAATCATATTTCTTTCATCTTCCCCTTGGCATCAGTATCATCATATTTCTTTCATCTTCCCCTTGGCGTCAGTATCATCATATTTCTTTCATCTTCCCCTTGACATCAGTGTCATCATATTTCTTTCATCTTCCCCTTGGCATCAGTATCATCATATTTCTTTCATCTTCCCCTTGGCATCAGTATCATCATATTTCTTTCATCTTCCTTTGACATCAGTGTCATCATATTTCTTTCATCTTCCCCTTGGCATCAGTATCATCATATTTCTTTCATCTTCCCCTTGGCATCAGTATCATCATATTTCTTTCATCTTCCCCTTGGCATCAGTATCATTATATTTCTTTTATCTTCCCCTTGGCATCAGTATCATCATATTTCTTTCATCTTCCCCTTGGCATCAGTATCATCATATTTCTTTCATCTTCCCCTTGGCATCAGTATCATCATATTTCTTTCATCTGCCCCTTGACATCAGTATCATCATATTTCTTTCATCTTCCCCTTGACATCAGTGTCATCATATTTCTTTCATCTTCCCCTTGGCATCAGTATCATCATATTTCTTTCATCTTCCCCTTGACATCAGTGTCATCATATTTCTTTCATCTTCCCCTTGGCATCAGTATCATCATATTTCTTTCATCTTCCCCTTGGCATCAGTATCATCATATTTCTTTCATCTTCCCCTTGACATCAGTATCATCATATTTCTTTCATCTTCCCCTTGACATCAGTATCATCATATTTCTTTCATCTTCCCCTTGGCATCAGTATCATCATATTTCTTTCATCTTCCCCTTGACATCAGTATCATCATATTTCTTTCATCTTCCCCTTGGCATCAGTATCATCATATTTCTTTCATCTTCCCCTTGACATCAGTATCATCATATTTCTTTCATCTTCCCCTTGGCATCAGTATCATCATATTTCTTTCATCTTCCCCTTGACATCAGTATCATCATATTTCTTTCATCTTCCCCTTGGCATCAGTATCATCATATTTCTTTCATCTTCCCCTTGACATCAGTATCATCATATTTCCTTCATCTTCCCCTTGACATCAGTATCATCATATTTCTTTCATCTTTCCTTTTAAAAAATAGGAACACTGATGTTTATAAGTTTATATTCAAAATTTATGAGGATGTATTGTCATCGGCAACGATTCCATGTGCCCCTGTTCAGCTCGATAGAATGACAGAAAGTGGGTCAATGAGCCGTACGAAGATCTCCGGTCAGAAAGAACCAGGTTACCAAAAGCGGAATTAATATTATTGATCTAAAATATTTTTAAAAAGCGTATGTACTAAAGTGGATTATTTCATCCTTAACCTTTAACGACGCATAGAATCTGATCAAATCAGAACGTGTGGTAGACATGCGCGCCATGCCAACATCGAAGATGAACATCCCATGTTATAGGAGATGTTTCTTTCTTTAAATATTTTAATCAAGGCATACGGTATACTTTTTTCAAATAAAATGTTTGTGATCGTAGTGTATTGTTAAGGTTGCGTTCCTTTGTTAAGAATACCTGAGGCCCGTGGTTTGTGAGTTGAGAAGTAAGGGGCCACGTGATCTTGGTGGTAGCACGTGACTAAAAGTGTACGACCCGCATCTGAGTAGGCGTGTTGGTGTTCATGGTGGTTTAACCATAATAATACTAAATATAACAGTACACTTTTTAAATAAAATTGTATTTACCCTAAATTTTTATGTAAGGAAAACTGTGATCTACAGTAGTAGTATAGTGTTCAAATCAGGGAGCAAATTGGAGGTTCAAACGGAGGTTCAAACCTCCAAGGGGAAATAACTTGATAATTACTATTTTGTAATTGGCTTATAAAAGTGACATCCCTTTGTTTTGTACTGTTGTACGAGTGTAATTATATTATTTTGATTTGATTGATTTATTGATTTGAATTGTTTTGCATGCCTATAATTATCGAATTGTAATTATTAATTAAATACGACATCAAATACGACATCAAATACGACATCAAATACGACATCAAATACGACATCAAATACGACATCAAATACGACATCAAATACGACATCAAATACGACATCAAATACGACATCAAATACGACATCAAATACGACATCGAATACGACATCAAATACGACATCAAATACGACATCAAATACGACATCAAATACGACATCAAATACGACATCAAATACGACATCAATTACGACATCAAATACGACATCAAATACGACATCAAATACGACATCAAATACGACATCAAATACGACATCAAATACGGCATCAAGGAGATTACAAAAGAGGGATTGTTTAGATTTTTCAAGTGTTGTTGTAGGACGGTTTTTAATTATATAATTTTATTATGAGTGATTCTCAATTTTCGATTGAGTGGTTCTCAATTTTTATAATTAATAATAATAATAATAATAATAATAATAAAGTTCATTTCAAAACACGCTTCCTCCCCAAAGGCTCAAAGCGCGGTACAAAGTCAACAAAAAACCAATCTATAATTTACCACATTTAAAACAAACGCAACACTACAAAAACTAATTACAAGCAGACAATGGCAAAGTCTTTCTAGACATTTCAACCATACGCAACACAGCCATTATGCATTATTGGAAAATAAGGTTGGCAATCATCCCAGAAGGTGTTTGCGAAATAAATGTGTCTTTAAATCGGTTTTAAAGGACTCCAGTGTCTATTTGTTTCTGAGATCGACAGGAAGGACGTTCCAAATGTTGGACCAGCAAATGCGAAAATTTAGTATGATCATTGTATTTAATTATTTTTGTATTGTTAGACAATTATTTTTTTTAAAATTATATATGATTCTCAAAGTATAATGGTAAATATTGTGTAATTTCTAATGACTGATTTAAATTATGTAATTTTTCTATTGAGTGGTTCTCAATATTTATGACAATCGCGCGATTCAACAGAATAATGATTTTTATTATATAAGTGTAAGATTCAACAGAATCACAATTTTTATATGAATCATTTTTTCAATTGCATAATTTTATTATGCGTGGTTCTCAAATTTCTTTTGAATGGTTCTCAATTTTTCTAATAAGTTGTTCTCAAAGTGTTTGGTTATATATATATATATATATATATATATATTTATATATATATATATATTTTTATACTACTACTTTCTAAAATTCATTTTGGATACATCTTTGTTTTCACTCAAGCTCTGTTAGTAAGGAACTGAGCCCCGAGACAACTTGCCCCCAGAGTTTATTTCGGATAAAGAGGTCATAGGAGTGGGAAATGGGGGTTGGGGGCTAGGTGTTGAGATACGGTGGTCGTAACGCCCTGGCCCAGCTCTGAATTCACCACCCACACCCACTGGCCGACATAAAATGAATTCATATCTCGCGGATGACTTTTTTTTCTCACTCCTAACTTTCATTTAGAGAAGGGGTTCCAAACTACGAACCGCGGACCTTACGCAGCCCACGAGGCCCTCTCATGTGACCCACGGAGACCTTTTTGTCTACGGAAAAAATTACAGAAATGTACGTGTATCCTGTATTACGTGGACCTAATGCTTTTACCGAATTAATATGGAGGCACCCAGTAGTGTGTTATGTTTTCTAACCGATCATGACTTGGCAAAACCTTACTCGATGCTTAGTTTTTCTACTTCCGTTCACAGTCAATGAGATGACGCCATATGGTGGCGGAGATTTGCCAGCCGTGTTGCAGACATTGGTGAAAACATTGTGACTCAAAAAGCAAAAATGCAAGCAAGTTTCGCCAACTTTTAATTGCAATGGATGAATCGCTGGACAGCTGTTCCACTTCTCAACTGCTTGTGTTCGTTAGAGGTGTGGATGAAGACATGAAAATAACACAATAGCTGGCTTCCTTGCATTAGCATGTACGACACTGGTACCGGAAAGGAAATAATCAATGAGTTGAAAAAAACATTTGCTGACTTTAACTTGGACTGGACTAACCTTAGTTGCATGAATGTTGACGGAAAAAAGAATAAGCGTGGCATAAAAAACGCTTGGTTGGACAAGTGAAGCAGATGTGTAATGAGAAAAGATTCTGCAAACAATGTTCCTGCACTGTATTGTTCAGCAGAAAGCTTTTTGTGAAAAATATGTGGACATTAGCAGCTTACTGAATCCTGTGGTAAAGAGGATTAATTTAATAAGGTCACATGGGCTCAACCATAGACATCTTCTTCTTCTTCTTCTATATCCTAAGGGCCCACGATCAATTTATTGATCATTTTGGCTCCTATGCATGTAGATGGGATTTGCAATGTTTCTGTTACTGGTGGTGATGAGGAAATTATGCACTAGGGGTTTGAAGGTTTGAGGCAATAGACACAAATTTGTCTAGTGTTGTCGCCTCAACTGTTCCTTTTGAAAGATGGTTCCAGTCCCTGATTGTCTTGGGCAGGAATGAGCAGCTCCTATACTGGCTTCTTGCTGGTATGAGCCTGAATTGCCTGTCATGGCCTCGTCGCTGTCTATGGGGGAGAGGGACGAGTTTCTGTTTAATACTGGAACAGTGGACCAGCCCATTATTTATCTTGTACATCATGGAGAGCCTGGATTGTCGTCGTCGTTTCTCCAATGGTGACCAGCCTAGTGTTTCTAGCATGCTGCCAACACTAGAGGTATTCCTGTAGCGGTTTAGGACAAAGCGTGCTGCTCGTCGCTGGACCGCCTCCAACCTGTCAATGCTCTTCTGGGTAAATGGGTCCCAGACTGAAGATGCATAATCTAAAATCGGACGGATAAAGGCTTTATATGCTCTTTCTTTCACACAGGAGTTGCCAATCTTTAGATTTCGCCTTAAGAACCCCAAGGCTTGGTTTGCTTGGTTACATACATTGTTAATATGCTCGTCCCAGCGGACCTCTCTTTGAATGGTAACACCCAGGTACTTTACGGAGGAAACTTGCTCAAGAATATGGCCGTGCAGTTTGTATTGGTAGTGTAGAGGAGTACAACTTCTAGAGATTGATAGTGTCTGGCACTTGGCAGGGTGAAATTCCATGTCCCAGCTCATCTCCCACTCAGCTAACAGATTGAGATCCTGTTGTAGCTGGTCCTGGTCAGATCTGTTGGCGATCGTCCTATACACTGCTGTGTCATCTGCAAACAGTCTTGCCTGTGATGTCAGTTTCTCCGGTAGGTCATTAATGTATGCTAGGAACAAACAGGGGCCCAGGACTGATCCCTGGGGGACCCCTGACTTCACATTGACAAAGGAGGAGCTTGTACCGCCCACCACTACTGCTTGGCGTCGGTGGCTGAGGAAGCTAGAGATCCATGTTTTAGTGGTGCCTTGAATCCCATATATCTGGAGTTTGTGTAGAAGCAAACTATGATTCACCCGGTCAAATGCTTTTGCGAAGTCCATTACTAGCACGTCAGTCTGCTTGTGGTTCTCCAGATTGGTCATCAAGTCTTCTACAAATTCGAGAAGCTGGGTCTCACATGACCTATTGACTCGGAAGCCATGTTGACAGTCATTGAGTATATTTTGGCTTTCAAGATGCTTCATGACAGAGCTTACGATTATGTGCTCCAACAGTTTGCAGACGACGCTAGTGAGGGATATCGGACGATAGTTGGCAGGGTCGGAATGCTCCCCTTTCTTGTAAATTGGAGTGACATGCGCTGTTCTCCAGTCTGCTGGAACATTTCCTGTGCATAGTGACGATTGGAAGAGGATTGTCAGTGCAGGAGCGATTTCTTTGGCTAATTCTTTGAGCACTCGTGGTTTAATGTGGTCAGGACCACATGCTTTGTAAGGATTAATGGTATTGAGGAGGGCAAACACACCTTGTTCTGATATCTGGATATCTCCCATGATAGGATAGGCTCTGTTCATCATTTTGGTTTTCAGAAGGAACTCAGTCTCAGAGTACTCTCTACCGTCACCAAAGACCGACTGGAACTGCTGATTGAGTATCTCCGCCTGTGCTTTTGGGTCAGATGTCAATTGGCCATCCCACCTCAAGGGGGAAACTCCAGCGTTTGAGGACTTTTGGTGTTTCACATAGCTCCAGAAGCGCTTGTTCTTGACATCTTTGGTCGGGGTGTCTTCCTCTGAGAAGATGCCGTTCATGTAGTTCCAATACGATCTACGCAATAAGCGTTGAATGGTTCGGCGGAGTCTCAGTACCTCCTCTCTCAGTTCCATCGAGCCATTTTTCTTCATGCGTTTGTATTGGCGGTCTCTCCTGTGGATGAGCCTACGGATTTCAGCCGTGACCCATGGCTGATTTATCCTAGGTTTGGTGATTTGGTGTGGTATAAATTTCTTCACTGCATCAGTGATTGTAGTCTTGAACTTCACCCACAGCTCGTCTGTTGTCGCTGTACCTTGAATCACCTTCATGTTTGAGCTTAGCTCTGTGGTTGCAATCCTTAGGCCATCCCAGTCTGCCTTGGCATAAATTGGGATTTCTCGAATGATTTGTTTCATTTTTAGTGTGTTGACCTGAAATTCACAATAAGGAATGTTGTGGTCCGAAATCCCGGGGATGACCTCAACTTTTTGGACACGATGTGGACAATTGGTGAGGAGTAGGTTAAAGACATGTTAAAAGATACAGACACAGAATCGCAAGATTTACCATATTACACAGCAATCAGATGACTAAGTTGTGAGAAATTCTGAGCTGAGTATTTAAGTTAAGAAAAGAAATAGGTGACGTCCTGGAATGTAAAGGCAAGCCACAGCCTGGAAATTGGTATTTGCTGCAGACATAACTAGTCATTTAAATTTTCTGAACCTAAAAATACAAGGAGAGGAAAATCTAGTTTCTGATATATACACCCACCAAAAGGCCTTCAGATCCAAATTCATTTTGTTTTTTGGAACTAGTACAGGCCAACAACTTGACGCACTTTCAGAAGTGGACGGTCTTCATGGCTGAAGCAACAGCGGTGTTCTCCACGTCATTTGCATGCGAGATCATGAAACACCCTCAGCTGCAGTGTCAGCAGCGGTTTCTCACTTGTATTTAAAGGCAGAAGAAGTGAGACTTTTTCAAAACCCTTTTGAAGCAGATGTGTCCATTCGCCCAGATGAACTGCACCCGGACGTCATTGAGTTGCAAGCAAATGACCTCCTTAGGGACAAGTTCAAAAAATGACTGGTGGGTTTTAAACCAGTCTCTCCCCAAGGAAAACTTTTCCAATGTTCAAACTTTTGCATCAATGAACTGTGCAAACTTTGAAAGAATAACATGCCTGTGTGAACAAACATTTTCAAGAACGAAATAAGGGAAGAATCATTTGAGAACAAATGAGTCCGATGAAAATCTCAGGTCACTGTTGATGTTTGGGACATCCAATCTAAATCCAGAAATGTCTTTTAATCACTGCTATTTGGGCATCCAGGAAACTATTTCACCATTCCCATTTATACAGGTGTAAACCGATTTAAAGACACATTTATTTCGCAAACACCTTCTGGGATGATTGTCTACCATATTTTCCATTTAATGCATATTAGCTGTGTTGCTCACGGTTGAAATGGGTTGAAAGACTTTGCCATTGTATGCTTGTAATTAGTTTTTGTAGTGTTGCGTTTGTTTTAAATGTGGTAAATAATAGTTTTTTTACTCTTGTACCGCGCTTCGAGCCTTTGGGGATGAAGCGTGTTTTTTAAATACATTTTATTATTATTTATTCATGTGTCGTGTATCAATGTGTTACTAAATAATAACTAAATGAAATAATAATACATACATTTTTAAAAACAACATCCTTGTTTTTATTCTTTTTTATTGAGACCTCGAGTGTGTAGTCGGCCCCCGAACTGCTGTTTGATAGTTAATGCGGCCCTCGGGCTGAAACGTTTGGAGACCCTTCATTTAGAGCCACGTTTTTAGGGTGTATCACTACAGTGTGACAATCGGATGTCCTTCGTCAAATTGAGACACAAACTTTTTTTTTTCTTTTTTTAAAGAAGCTCATAATAAATGTACAATAAGCTATTTATTTAATTTAAAAAAGAGTCATCCAATTTTGTCTGAAATCATTCCGTGTGTAACAAATGGCGTCCATGAGTTATAGATATCAATCCTACAAAGGACGTCATTGAGACATTAATATCCCACAAATGAAGTCAATATTGTTATCTCATAAATGTCATCAATGAGAAATTGATATCCCACAAATGACGTCAATGAGAAACTGCTATTCCACAAATGACGTCATTGAGACATTAATATCCCACAAATAAAGTCAATATTGCTATCTCACAAATGACATCAATGAGAAATTGCTATCCCACAAATGACGTCAATGAGACACTGCTATTCCACAAATGACGTCATTGAGACATTAATATCCCACAAATGAAGTCAATATTGCTATCTCACAAATGACATCAATGAGAAATTGCTATCCCACAAATGACGTCAATGAGACACTGCTATTCCACAAATGACGTCATTGAGACATTAATATCCCACAAATGAAGTCAATATTGCTATCTTACAAATGACATCAATGAGAAATGCTATCCCACAAATGACGTCAATGAGACACTGCTATTCCACAATAGACGTCATTGAGACATTAATATCCCACAAATGAAGTCAATATTGCTATCTCACAAATGACATCAATGAGAAATTGCTATCCCACAAATGACGTCAAGGAGACACTGCTATTCCACAAATGACGTCCCTACAACATTGAAGACAAACTTAGTGATGTCACATATAATGTCAATGTCAAAGGACATGTGAAAAAACTGCACATTGATAAACTAAGAGCATATGGTGACAATAGAGGAGAAACACAAACAGTAAATATCATCTGCAAAGAGAATAATGACAATGATATGGACACAATGAAAAAGAAAAGCACCAACATGGAAATCATATCATCTGACATACCAGATATTATGAAAAATAGGGTTATGAAAATTTTTCAAAATTACAAAGGGGTCATCACAAAAGAAACAGGAAACACAAAAACGGTGACTCATAAAATACAACTGCTAGATCATGAACCATTCAAAACTAAGGTATACCCTATTCCAATGGCTTATAGAGACACTGTAAAACAAGAAATTGACTATCTTCTCAAAGAGAACAAAATCAGAAAAGCAGTTGAAGCTAACTATACCTCACCAACTGTGATAGTCAAGAAGAAGAATGGAAAAATTCGTCTATGCTGTGATTACAGACAATTGAACAATATCACAAAATTAGACCATGAACCCATAGGAGATCCAAGAGATATTGTAGACAGAATTGGTAATTCCAAAATATTCACTACATTTGATTTAAACAGAGGTTTTTGGCAAATAAACATGGATCCCACCTCTGTCCAATACACTGCATTTATAGCCATGGATGAAGTGTATGAATGGTTAGTGATGCCATTCGGATTAGTCAACAGTACAGCTACTTTTAGTAGATTTATGAAAGTGATGTTACAAGGAATCCCAAATGTTGTACATTATGTCGACGACATATGCATCCATACTAAAGATTGGGAAACGCACATACATACACTTGAAGCTGTACTAAATAGACTCAAGAAACATAATGTTACAATCTCACCTGAGAAAATAAACATTGGAAAGAAATCCATTGATTTTCTGGGATACAGAATAGGAGGAGGTAAAGTCACTCCCACTACAGAGAATGAAAATAAGATATTCAATTTGTCAATCCCAAAATCAAAAAAGCAAGTTCAAGCCCTGCTGGGATTATGCAATTTCTACAGACCATTTATTGAAAACTATGCTGAAATTGTTCACCCACTGACAGAAATCACAAAACACACAGATGTTAGAAGATTTCAATTTTCGGAAGATTGTTTCAAAGCATTAGAAAAAATTAAACAAGCATTTAGAAAGAAACCCATCTTAGTCACACCCCAATGTGACAAACCTTTCATTGTTTCAACTGATGCATCATGTATTGCATTAGGAGCCTGCCTTATGCAAGAGCATGATGGTGTTCTTCATCCAATACAATACCTGAGCAGGAATTTGACAAAAACTGAACAGAACTATAGCACGATAGAGAGAGAATGTCTGGCCATAGTATGGGCTCTACAGAAACTGCAAAAATACCTGCTAGGTAAAACATTCACTCTACTCACAGACCACAAACCATTAGTAGCATTCAACAAGAAGAAAATAAGCAACGCAAAAGTCAACCGTTGGGCAATGCTATTAGCAGATTACAAATTTTCCCTGCTGGGATTATGCAATTTCTACAGACCATTTATTGAAAACTATGCTGAAATTGTTCACCCACTGACAGAAATCACAAAACACACAGATGTTAGAAGATTTCAATTTTCGGAAGATTGTTTCAAAGCATTAGAAAAAATTAAACAAGCATTTAGAAAGAAACCCATCTTAGTCACACCCCAATGTGACAAACCTTTCATTGTTTCAACTGATGCATCATGTATTGCATTAGGAGCCTGCCTTATGCAAGAGCATGATGGTGTTCTTCATCCAATACAATACCTGAGCAGGAATTTGACAAAAACTGAACAGAACTATAGCACGATAGAGAGAGAATGTCTGGCCATAGTATGGGCTCTACAGAAACTGCAAAAATACCTGCTAGGTAAAACATTCACTCTACTCACAGACCACAAACCATTAGTAGCATTCAACAAGAAGAAAATAAGCAACGCAAAAGTCAACCGTTGGGCAATGCTATTAGCAGATTACAAATTTAACATAAAATCTGTTAAAGGAAAAGACAATGTTCTTGCAGACATTCTAAGCAGAATGACACCAAATACAGACATTCTGTAAAAGAAAAAAGAAAAACGAACTGTCTTAGTATTCATATTTACAAAAGAAATGATAGGCAACAACATTTCTTTAGATCTATCATATGCCATATTTAATTTTGTGTCATGCTTATTACAAGTTATTTGAATTACACAACATTACAGATGCGGTAAAATGTCAGTTTGTTTCATTTTCAGTACAGACTGTTGAAGTTCTACAGATTTTTCTTTCTGAATTTCTATATCTAAATATTGTAAGCATTTCATTTTTGCAAAACAAGAATTGTTCAATTGCAATGAATATTTTAATTAAGTTTAATTTTGTTGTATTATAACCCAAAATGTTTTAAGAATAAAACTTTTTTTTGAAGAAGGGGGGTGAATGTCACGTGAGAAGAATGATTCGTTTGAAAAGAGATCACGTGAGAGAAAACAAGAGAGAGAGTGTGTAGGTACGAGGAAAAAAAGATGGCTGGAGTGTATTTCCATTGATATGTTTTTTATGTAAAAAGTGTACATATGTTCAGCCGCTGCATTAAAATTAGTTGTGTTTACCAAGGACTTCCATCTTATAAATGTGAGGAAGAGATAGTTATAAATTATCGCCTGCAATTGAGAGCTCGGACGTAACGTACATGTTACAGAGACATTAATATCCCACAAATGAAGTCAATATTGCTATCTTACAAATGACAGCAATGAGAAATTGCTATCCCACAAATGACGTCAATGAGACACTGCTATTCCACAAATGACGTCATTGAGACATTAATATCCCACAAATCAAGTCAATATTGCTATCTTACAAATGACATCAATGAGAAATTGCTATCTCACAAATGACATCAATGAGAAATTGCTATCCCACAAATGACGTCAATGAGACACTGCTATTCCACAAATGACGTCATTGAGACATTAATATCCCACAAATGAAGTCAATATTGCTATCTCACAAATGACATCAATGAGAAATTGCTATCCCACAAATGACGTCAATGAGACACTGCTATTCCACAAATGACGTCATTGAGACATTAATATCCCACAAATGAAGTCGATGAGACATTAATATCCCACAAATGATGTTAATGAGACATTGCTGTCCCACAAATGACGTCATTGAGACATTAATATCCCACAAATGATGTCAATGAGACATTGCTATACCACAAACGACGTCATTGAGACATTGCTATCCCACAAATGACATCAATGAGACATTGCTATCTCACAAATGACGTCATTGAGACATTAATATCCCACCAATGACGTTAATGGGACATTGCTGTCCCACAAATGACGTCATCGAGACATTAATATCCCACCAATGACGTTAATGAGACATTGCTGTCCCACAAATTTCGTCATCGAGACATTAATATCCCACCAATGACGTTAATGAGACATTGCTGTCCCACAAATGACGTCGATGATACGACACTGCTAGCCTAAAATGACGCCTTACAGGCGTCGCTATTGTCTGGCCTTAAATCTCAAACCCTCTGCTCTCCCAACACACATATCATAGAAGGTTGGCAATTAAAATTAATAAAAGAGAATAGGTCGATAAACTCCTAGGGGAGACAAACAGTTTTTTACGAATACCTCAAAACTATGCGATACTTGGAATCATGTGCTAACGCCGCCTTCCTGTCCATATACAACACAATGAACTGATACGGAGTTATATAACCGTCTATGAAAAGAAAGACGTTAAAGGGTTTATTTTTTCAGAAAAAAACTTCTAAATTCTAAAACGTCATCAGCGCACATGTCAATCTAAGGACCCGTCAAGACACGACCAACAATAATGACTGAAAATTAATTAAATTAACCTTTGACACAACGTTTTTCATATTAATCATCTATAAAATGTACTATAAAGCAATTTGGGGGGGGGGGGAAGGGGGGGGTCGCGTATGTCAGTAAAACAATTTATAAGAATCCAATTAATGACCCCCCCCCCCCCACCTCTTTTAAGCAGCCTGGCCAGCCTCGTCACCGCACAATTTTTTCCACGCCTCTGAACGATATTAACTTATCCTTACCTACCCGCTTTTACACCTCAGATTGATCGCAACAACTATTTCAGAAAAACAAAACAGAATATTACGCACCAAACACGCTGGCGATATGTTTAAGAGCATTATTTAGCGCAGTTACATGGAATTTTATTTCGTGAAATCATATTTCCTCAATCTTACCCTACAAACTACACGAAAAACTGATTTTTGCGGTCAGAATTGAGGCTTATTTTTTGACAAATGTGGTCATCGGCAAAGAGTCCATGTGTCTACTTTCAGCTCGATAGGTTGACCGTGTATCTATTACCCATCCGAAGCTTTTTGCAACACACTCATCTAGAAAGAAACCCTTGAACAAAAGCAAAGAGAGGATTGAATAATGTTCTTCTATAAAACCTATTTTTATAAATGAACAAACGTACAGAGAAACAAAACAAACAATGACTATCAGTTTGTTTGGTAAATTCGGGATTTCTTGGAATAATTTACAACTCAGTCAATGTATGGCAAAATTTTGTAAAACTCTTCCATTTACGCTGGACATTTTCCGAATCTGTATTTATTTTTATAATACATGAAATAAAACTTTTTAAAAAAAAAGAAATATTCTAAAACAATTAAAAAGAATTTTCGAACCAATTCAATTAAAATGAAACTTCGAAAGAATTAAGCAAAATTTTCTATAAGAGTTTGAACAGAATTAAATGGGAAGTTGTCTTACTGTCTTGTCAACTTAGTTTCCAATTTTTAAATCCATCCTGTGTTAACAAAAATTGTTTATTACATTCTGATATTAAAAAGAAAAGCAATTAATAAATGTGCATATAAAATATCTTTTTATCATCTGTTAACCGGAAAATCGATATCACAAATAAAAATTGTAAGAAAACACAAATTGTTTGGTTTGCCACCCAACACTTTATTTATCACCTTCGGAGAGATTCTGGAAAGAAACACTGCTCTCCCGTTACAATCGTGGGGGGGGGGGGGGG